>CM076573.1:43100536-43347221 GCA_034641835.2 Pinus albicaulis | reverse complement strand
ATGGAATAGCAAAGCAAATAAAGGATTGAACAACAATTCTGAAATAGAACAGCAAGTCTAAAATGGAACAGCAATTGAATAACTAAGTCCCGCAGGTTGTAACCAAACTTAATCTATTAACTCAAATGCATTCTTTGCAATCAAATAACATTCTTTCACTCTAAAAGCAATTCACACAAATCACACTAATGGAACAGCAATAACTATTAATGAATTATGGAACAGTACTGATAAATCAGAAACGCGCACAACACGAACGTTTAGTATAACAGCTCTGTAACAAAACAGTAAGAACATGCAATTAACTCTTGAAAGGATTAATAACTTGATGCGGAGTCAACACACGATTCTATCTGTAAAAAACCTCAATGATTCAATCTTTAACAAAGCATGTAATATGAACTTATAAAGCATATCAAATTACCAAATAACAATGATAAACAAACCACACAAAAGTCAAGTCGTAATGGTACAGAAGCAAGTGTCCTTCGGGGCCGGGCCCTTAGCCTCCAAGGATACACCGCTTTAAGTTAATCCAGACGCAGAGATGAAATAATCACCAAGCTTTTATTAATGCATCGGTCAAAAATACATTGAACCAGTTCTCAACGAGACTCAATAATCAAAGTTGATGTTTTACAGAAAATTACATAAAAGCGTATCCTATCTATCAAGCTAACAGTGTTGTCCCTTTATATAAAGGTGATGGCGGAGATGTCCAAGTAACATGATAAATAAAGCAGCGATCCCTCAGGATCGAAGATCCTGAGGGATTCGCCAAACTGTTAATTCTTCATCCTTTCCTTTCTTTGGCGCCGAGCTGGTGTCTTCTCCTTCTTTTCCGAGCCGATTTGCTGTAATCTATTTAGCCTTGTTTGCATTCGGTTCTCGTTCAGAGGGACAGCAGTTATCTCGACTTTGTCCTTTCCTTTGGAACGGAAATTCCTCGTTTTCTCCTTTTCCTGTACAGAAAATAACCATTATCAGTGGCTAAGTCTTGCATATCAATTCTCACATGTTTTGTTATGGTTCCTTATTACTTTCCAAATTCATGATACAAAAAGGTTCACAAATTCTATTAAAAAGCCACTGAAATAGTCATCAAAAGCATACCTCACTCTAAAGGCGATTTACACAGATCACACTAATGGAACAGCAATAACAACGAATGAATTATAGAACAGTACTGATAAATTAGGAACGCACACCACACGAATGTTTTAGTATAACAGCTCTGTAATATAACAGTAAGAATGTGCGATTAACTCTTGAAAGGATAAATAACTTGATACAGAGTCAACATACAATTCTATCTGTCGAAACTTCAATGATTCAAACTTGAACAGAGCATATCATATGAACTGGTAAAGCATATCAAATAATCAAATAACAAGAATACACAAAACACACAGAAGTGAAGCTGTAATGGTACAGAAGCAAGTGTCCTTCGGGGCCGGGCCCTTAGCCTCCAAGGATACACCGCTTTAAGTTAACGCAGACGCGAAGATGGAATAATCACCAAGCTTTCATTAATGCATTGATCAAAAATACATCGAACCAGTTCTCAACAAAGCTTAATAACCAAAGCTGATGTCTTACAGAAGATTACATAAAAACGTATCCTATCTCTCCATTGTCTATATATCAAACTAACAGTGTTGTCTCTTTTTATAAAGACGACGGCGGAGATGTCCAAGCAACTAGATAAATAAAGCAGTGATCCCTCAGGATCTTCGATCCTGAGGGATTCGCCAAACTGTTAACTCTTCATCCTGTCTTTGCTGTTGCGCTGAGCTGGTGTCCTCTCCTTCTTTCCTGAGCCGATTTACTTTGATCTGTTTCCCTATGTTTGCGTTCGGTTCTCATCCAGAGAGACAGCAGTTATCTCCACTTTGTCCTTTCCTTTGGAGCGGCAACTCTTCGTTTTCTCCTTTTCCTGTATAGAAAGTAACCATTATCAGTGGCTAAGTTATACACATCGATTCTCACATGTTTTGTTATAGTTCCTTATTACTCTCCAAATTCATGATACAAAAGGTTCACAAATTCTATTAAAAAGTCATTGAAATAATCATCAAAATCATACCTTTTTAGTACTCCACACACCCCCCTGCTTACCTTGTTTCATGTCCTCATGAAAACATTGTAGTTGACATGTAATGCAGTGAGAGATTATGCTGGAGAAGGAGTCTCATGCGGAGGCCTACAACCATGTTGAGTGATTAAATAATCAAAGAACTGACCTGCTTGCCCCTCAGGCATATCATACAGGGCCTGGTATCCATGTGCAGGATGCCAAATAATTGGAGCGCGAAATCTATACCCTAACCAAGATGACCCTGATTTCAGAAGGCTCTGGCCATAGAGATTCAAACGGTCAGCGGCTAACTCAAAGTTCTCATACTTAAATGGTTCTCTGAGCTGGATGTGTGGATCAGAGATTCGATATCGAAATTTGGCTGCATTAATGGCCAAGTCTTTGATGGAAAGGAAATACTCTAAACTCTCTTGAATGAGTGCCTCATGCATAGGCCCTAATGTTACAATGACACCCAGAGTCCTTATGTGGTTTATATGAGCTGTCCATAACTGTACTGGGTTCCTAGGCTCAGCCCTAACTCGTAAATCTAGACCATTTTCTTGACTCTGGAAGGTGTCATAGGCTTTGAGCCACTTAATCTGATTAACCCCGAATGAAATGAATGATTGGAATTGGATATCGCCAATGGAGGGACCAGGGTTCAATTCAGTCTCCTGACTTAGCACAAGGTCATGTAAATAAAGTTCACACAACAATCTCTGGACTTTCACTCCATAATGTTTACAACAGTCTATAAAATCATTGACATTGTTGATCTGTATAGGGGTGCATGCCTTAACAACTTTTATTTGTAATTGTAAATACCGTTCTAATAGAAATAGAGCATAGTTTTTAGCAGGGGCCCTACATGCTAAAACATTATTATATAAAGAACACAAGTCATTCATCTGTTTGATAGTAGTATCTAGTCTACAAGTTACCTGTGTGACTTCCTCTTGTTCCTTCATCCATCCTTCAAAAGCCTGTCTTTTAGATTGAATGACGTCCCTTAGTTGCTGCTGCAACTCTTCATATTTTTCTAGGGGAACCGTTTGCTCTTTAAGTTGCTCCACTTCTTGCTGTGCTTGTTTCATCATCTTGTGCAAGGATTTTGTCTTTGGATCTTTCTTCCATAGATCAGTGGAGGCCGGGAGTTTTACCTGAACCTTCTTGTTATGCTGTTTGGAGTTCAGAACCCTTATTACACCTGAGGGTGGTGCCTCTGTCTGAATTTGCTTATCATCCTTTTCTATTTTAACACGAACCTCAGCATCATGTGGAACGACAGCTGGATCCTCAGGGTTTTGGACAGCAGGCCGTTTGTTGGCCCTCTTTTTCCTCTTTACCTTATGGTTCTTTTTCAGAATCCTAATTTGTTGTCTGAGCTGGGTTATCGTATTTAACAATTTAGTTCGTTCCTTCCGCAACTTCTTAATTTCCATTGTTTCATTTGAAGGAACGGCAGTCTGTCGATGGTGGACTGGATCATGACCAGTTGCTAACTCTTCCTCCTGGGGTTCTTCCTCACTGCTCTGCTCCGGCTGTTCTGGGGTATGCATCTCGACTGGTTCTGATTCTTCCTGAGCAAATGCTATTTCTGCTCCTACTTCCTCTAGATTTCCCTCTTGTGACATGGGAACAGATTGTTCCCGTTCAATATTTTCCTCCTCTTCATCATGAACAGGCATGTTCTCTTCCTGGGGTTGGTCGTGGGGGTTCTCTGAACTAGAAGGTTGACCATACTTACTCATATTGGCTAGGATGGCGGCCAAGTCATCTTCCCCCAGTAGGTCTTGTAATGGGCTATCTTCCTGCTGTTCTATTTCCTCCTCCTGTTCAGCCTCTGCCCCCTCTTCGGACTATTCGTCCTCAATTACTACCGGTTGGCTGGCGCTTTCCTGGAGCTTCTCCAGTCTTCCTCGTATTCGAGCCAACCGGGCTGATTTTCTGGGCTTATTTATGCTTCCTCTCATCTGAGCTAACCGAGCTGATTTCCTGGGTTCCTCTGGTTGATCGGGTGAATCAACGACATGCTTTCGCTTTGCCGATTCTTGGTGTGTCTCTGGTTGTTGTGATGTACTAGCAACATCTTCTCTGCATTTTGTCGGTTGTTCTGGTGGGTTTATAGAATGTCTACGTTTCGGGGATGGTTCTGTCGATCCCTCTTCAATCATTGCAATGAGCTCTTCCCAGCTGCTCTGCTGCTGGGTAAGACTATAACTAACAACAAGTCGAATCAACCCGTGGTGACTAACAATTGCCTCTACGTGCTGTGCCCTTTTCATACTTTGTGCAACATCATGCAATAACGAGTTTAAGAGTGCCGGTAAATTCACAGAGCATTTCTGTTTTAGAACAGCTAGAAGTTTAAGGTGTCGTGGTCTTACCACGTCTTTTCTTCCTTCGCAGGTAATGTAGCTCTGTACTATTCTTGCTAGCTCCGTCCAGGGTTCTCCTAGGGTTGCTGGCAGAACTCCCTTTCCTTTAATTGTCAAATTCTGGCCTTCGTCCTGGAACAGTTCCATGACCTTCTGTAATCGTTCCTTTTTGAATGTCCATACCGGTCCGGTAGCTGGTAGTCCTGAGACTTCTGAAATTATGGCATCAGTGACCGCTATCCGTTTCCCTCCTACTGTGGAGTGGTCATCTTGTAAATTCTGCAAGAACTCCATTGCTATTGTCTCATTAGCCTCCTGTAAGCGATTGAAATAGTTCAACCATCCTGCCCTTTCCAGGATTTCTCGGGCAGCAGCAGAGATCGTTAGCTGTTGAGGCTCACTTCGAATTGCCTTTCCCCCCATGTTTTCACTGTAATTTCTAAATGGAACATCAAAAACGTTTTCGCTTTGAAACACAGAGAGCAAGGTTTCGCGAAAGAAAACACAGAGTATGCAACAGTGCAGCAAAAACAACTTGTGTGAAAATAAAAATAAAAATATGCCATGCCGTGAAACCATGCCAAACCGTCGTAAACTAATTGTTTCGAATGGTGAATTGACACGTAATACAGGGAATGATGAGGTTAACCTCCCCCCCCGCAGTGTGATAGGCTGTCCCAGCCGGCAAATAAAGGAGCGGCACCCAGTCTGCAATCAAGTCAGAAAGGAACAACATGTGGATTTATGCCATGTTGAAAAAGGACAACAGATTACCGAAATCGAGGCGGAGAATGGATCGCGTGTTATATAAGAGGCTGCTGTGTTATGATTTGAGGCTGATGGATAGGGCATGTATCGTACTTGCCAATCTTAAGCGGTCATGGTCACCTCCGTTGCCATGATTGGTAATGATAAATATTCATGCGGTGTATAAATCGGGAAAGAACATATGATTAGTGCCTAGGATATAAAAAACAAAAGAGTGTTAGTATCTTACCTATTGGTGTAAGCAAGGTGACTTCGATACCATTAACATTACTCTGCTGCCAACAAGTGTCCATAACCTTGGCAGAGTTGTTTTTCACCCTCGGAACCATGATCCTTTGTGTATACCTAGGAATGTTGTTATATCAAAATGTAGACCATTATGCTGGCTTGGTGACCAGTTAACCATAATGCCATTCACGAGGAAAGAGCGAAACGTGGGCAGGCCGGCTCGTGATGAGACCTCCTATTCCAAGGTTTGTTTATTTGATATACCTTTTGGACCATATCCCTGGTGTGGTGGCCAGAATGGGAATGCCACTTCACTTCCATCCTCATGATCATGGTAGGCTGGCTCTCGATGAGACCCCCTATCCTGCATTTGACATTTGACATACTTTTTCTTTTTCATAGAATTCTTTTCCTTATTTATACACAAAGGGTGGTTCAACACTCCTTAAGAGTAGGAATGGTGGAAGAAGTCTTATTATCTCAATAGGAAGATATAAACTCTTTGCTCTTATTCCCAAGTACTAATAAATTTTTTTAAGGGAATCAGCATGATAAAGATAACCAATCAGGGCAAAATTGGTAAAACCATGTCAACAAAAGGTAAGAAATAAGTATGTCCTTCCATTTGTCCTCTTATTAATGCAGAGCCTTATAGATATAGCGATTTATGATTTGCAGATTTCGGCATGTTGTGTTTTTATATTTCATTGCATAAATACATAGCTGAAGCTTTAAAGACTAGAAAGAAGACGGGCAAAAAGCATCCTCAATTTAAATCAGCAAAAGAGATCAAAAGTATGCTAATGGTGTTCCGTTGGAAAAGAGACAACGATGGATAATAGAAAAAAGGAACAAAAATGCAAATGCCGTTCCTTTGGGAAAAGGAACGGCAATCATACTATAAAACACTCAATGTGCCATTCCGTTGAAAAAGGCAAAACAGCAATAAAAGAACGATGTTTCTTTGAAGGAAAAGGAACAGTGGTAACCAAAAGGAACAGCGAGAAACGTAACAATATCGTTCTTTTGAAAAAGGAACAACAGAGATCCGAATGCTATTCCTTTAGAAAAGGAACAGAAGAGCAAGCAAAACCAACATCATAAAAACACATGCATATGCTATTAGAAGAGAAAAAATTAAACTTTGTGGAAGAAAAAGGAACAGCAAAAAATGACAAGAAGATATTCAAATCAAACTTATGTACAAGAATCACTTAAAAAACAAGAACTTTATGTACAATTTGCAAAAAGAAATAGACCCTTAATGAATTACAGGTGAGGAAGATTTCTCTTCCTCTCCTAAGATCTCCAGATCAGTATCTCGGCGTAGCTGCTGGCAGAAGGATTCCCGAGTAAGTGGTTTATGGTAGAGACGGACTCGGTGGCCATTTACTTTGAATGCATATCCAGAACCGTCAATGGTGATTAGAGTAAGTGTTCCATTGTCATGTACCTTCTGGATTTCATATGGTCCCAACCATCGAGTCTGAAGTTTTCCAGGGAAGTCCTGAAACCGAGAATCGTATAACAGAGCCCAGTCTCCCTCGTGGAAGACTTTGTTCTTGATGAGCGCATCATGCCATTTGGCTCGTTGCTGTTGAATTAATGCTGTATTTTGTAGTGCAGAGAGCCGAATTTCGTCTAATTCATTGATCTGCTGTAGTCGATTGAGTTGTGCCTCAGTTAAATCTAGGCCAAGTTCCTGTGCTGTTCGCAGTGTTTGGATTTCGAATTCTATGGGAAAAATAGGTTGTTTTCCAAACACTAGTTGATAAGGTGAGTAACCAGTGGTGCTCCTCCATGTGGTTCGATAGGCCCAGAGTGCTTCAGGTAGTCGGGTAGCCCAGTCACGCCTATGTGATGCAATAGTTTTCGTTAAGATTGATTCTATTATCTTATTGCTACTTTCTACCTGCCCATTCGCCTGTGGGTGATATGGAGTAGTGATCTTATGCTGGACATGATAATTGTTAAGTGTTGCGGCTAATTTATGCCCAACAAATTGTGGTCCTCCATCTGTAATTATTTCCCTAGGAAGGCCATAACGAACAAATAGAAGGAACAGGAACTGTATGACAGAATCCTCTGTGGCTCTTGGCAATGCTTCTGCCTCAACCCATTTGGTGACATATTCTGTTGCCACCAAAATATATGTTTTCTGATTTGATGAAGGGTTGATGGGTCCAACGAAATCCAGAGCCCACCGCTCGAATGGTTCGATGACTAACTGTGGTTTCAGAGGCATCTCATCAGCTTGACCAGGTCGTCCTGCTCGCTGGCAGCTGTCACAAGCTTGGACAAACTTCTTTGCATCTTTGAAGATCGTAGGCCAGTAATATCCTGTCTGCAATACTTTATGTCCAGTCCTACGCTCAGCGAAGTGCCCCCCACATGGTCCATCGTGACAGGCTTTTAGGATGTCAAAGATTTCATCCTCTCTAAGACATCGCCTGATATGCATGTCTGCTCCTGTGTGAAACAAATAACCTCCAATCCACGAAAATCGAGAACTTTTCTGAATAATCTGCTTACGCTCATTAGGAGTTAAATGTTTTGGTAATTTACCTACTGCAAGGTAGTTGGCAACATCGGCATACCAGGGTGTTTGAACAGCAACAGCAAACAGGTGCTCATCCGGAAATTGATCTTCCACTGCTGCTGCATCGCTTGATTTTGGTATTCTTGAGAGAAAATCGGCTACAGGGTTTTCTTTGCCAGGGCGGTCCTTGATTGTGATGTCGAATTCCTGCAATAAGATTAACCATCGAGTTACTCTGGCATTTGTGACAGGATTATTTGCTAAATATTTTATAGCAGAATGGTCTGTATACAAGATAACAGGGTAGCTTGTGATATAATGTCTAAATTTATTGACAGCATGTATTACAGCTAGGAATTCTTTTTCAGTAACAGTGTAATTCAATTCAGCAGGGGATAAATTTTTGCTGATGTAATAGATAGCATATGGTTTTTTATCCTCTTCCTGCCCAAGGACTGCACCAATGGCTGTATCTGAGGCATCGGATGATATCTGGAATGGTAGGTCCCAGTTTGGTCCTCGAAGGACTGGGGCTGTGGATACAAGCTTCTTTAGATCCTCGAAAGCATGGTCACATTTGTCTGTCCAAAGAAAATTAACGTTACCAGTCAGTGCATATAAAGGAGCAGCAATGTGCGAATAATGCTCTATAAATCGTCTATAATAACCTGAAAATCCAAGAAAACTGCGTACCTCTGTTTGAGTAGTAGGAGTGGGAATAAGCAAAAGTATTTGGATTTTGGCCGGGTCTACCTGAATGCCGGCTGCTGAGACATAGTGCCCTAGGATAAGTCCTTCGGTCATCATCAAGAAACATTTTTCGTTGCTTAAGCAAAGCCTGGTAACAATGCAGCGTTGTAGGACTTTCTCTAGGGTGTCTAGAGCTGGATCAAAGTCATCTCCATATGGTGTAAAGTCATCCATGTAAACTTCAAGTCCATCATTGATTAAATCTGCAAAAATACTAAGGATAGCCCTCTGAAATGTGGCAGGAGCATTACATAAGCCAAAAGGTAAAACTCGATAGGCAAATGTTCCCCAGGGGCAAGTAAAGGTAGTCTTATCCTGGTCTTCAGGGGCAATCTGAATCTGATTGTATCCACTGAAGCCATCCAGGAAAGAAAAAAACTTCTTCCCTGCTAAAGTGTCCAATACTTGATCTATGAAAGGAAGGGGAAAATGATCTTTTTGTGTTGCTTTGTTAAGTTCCCTATAATCCACACAAATTCTCCATTTCCCATTCTTTTTTGGTACCACCACAAGTGGAGAGACCCATTTACTATCAGAAATAGGGTAGATAAAATTCACATCTAAAAGCTTCTGAAGTTCAGTTTTTACGACATCTTTTAGATGGGGATTAAGTCTCCTTTGCGACTGACGCACAGGTCTGGCATCCTTTTCTATATAAATGTGGTGTGTACATAACTGGGGATCGATTCCTTTCATATCAGGGTAGTCCCATGCAAATGCTTCTTGATATTTTGTTAACAGATGGATGAGCTTTGTTTCTTGTTCGGGTGTGAGATTAGCATTGATGTTTAAAGTTTTCCCCGGTGAAATTTCCACAGTTTTACTATTTGCAACAGAAGTAACAGGTATTATTTGATCATGAATATCTTTCAGGGGATCTTCTTCTAATTCATTATCAAATGCTGCTTTTATCATGTGACATTGTGTGCGAGGTTCAGTTTGAGTAATGAAATTATTAATGGCATCGTCTTCTGTTTGATCTTTGAAATCGAGTGCCTCTTGTATAGTTAATGGAGATCTGATGTTGTCAGTAAGATATGATACAGGGTGCTTGTTAGCTTTAATCATTGTGACACTTGGCTGCGCTGGAGGATATAGAACTAGATTTTTGCTATTTGGTCCTCTGGTTATGGTCATATTTCCCTGCCGACAGCCAATGTAGGCATCGGCAGTAGCGAGCCAAGGTCTACCTAAAATTAGCGGGTGTCCATCAAGTTGGGTTTTTGGATTAATTATCAGGAAATCGGTTGGATACTCCCAGGATTCTACAGAGACCATGACATCATGTAGAGTGCCCTCTTGTCTAACCACAGATCGGTCAGCCAATTCTAACAGAGTAGAGGTGGGTTCTACAGATGTAATGCCGAGATTTTGGCAAGTTGTGGTTGTTAAAATATTAATTGCAGCCCCTAGATCAACTAAGGCATTAGGCAGGGTCTGACCATAAATTTGAACAGTTATAATTGGGTTCCCGGGGTCTTCATATTTAAGGGGTGTTTCTCTTCCAGAAAATAGGTCAGATAAGGTACCGACTACTTGGACTCTTGGATTATTTGTTATATTCCTCCTCGGTTTCTTTATGCACAATTCTTTTATGGTTTTGGCGTATATGGGAATGTCTTGAATGGCTTGGAGGAATGGAATTTTTATGTACAGGTTTTGTAATTCCCCCAGAATGTCAAAGTCGGGATATTGTATGGATCGAGGTATGGCTAATCGTTCTGGGAATGGAGGAGAGGATGTGGTTGCTTGATTATGAGTTTGTTGCTTATTTACATCCTCTTGTTGTGACTGATGTTCTCTGGGTAACTGATCTTCAATATGAACTATTTTATCTCCCTCAGTTTCAATTATACGCCCAGATCTTAACTGAAGGTCATTGCACTCCCTTAAGTCGGGTCCTGGTTCTGGTGATTCTATGATTTGAATAGATTGGACCTGCCTGTTGTTTGGATTGGGATCGAGTTGGGCTGGGAGTTGCGGCCTCAAGTTAGACTGGGGATTTTGTTGTAAAGCTGGCAAAGTAGGTTGAGGGAGCGGAATAGTTCCAGCTGGGTGGTACATCGGTCTTTGCCAGCTTGTCTGCCAGGGTGAACTTTGTGAAGTAGAGGGAGTCCATTGTGAAGGATACGGGCCATTTTTCCAATATGGCGGAGTGTAAGGGAAATTCGGCCAACCAGTTTGGCTTGTTTGATTCAGCCATGGATTTGAAGAAGGGAATGATTGTGGTGACCAGTTTGTAAATGGGGTTTGAGATTGATTTTGCCACATACCATATTGTTGAGCATTATACTGTGGGTTTTGAAAGAAAGAGGTTGGATCCGGAAACATACCAGGTTGTCTTGGTTGCCACGGGCGGCGCTGGTTGATCGAATTCACCGATTCTGGTTCTTCTTCTGCTTCCTTATATACCGCTTTCAATCCAGGAAGTGAGGGGCAGCTCTCCGTAAGGTGATCTTTTGTACAGATGGCGCATGTTTGGACTTTATCTAATGGACACTCCTTGTGGCTGTGTTTTTTCTGCATCGGGGGCAGAAGATTGCCAAATTCTGTTCTGCCTCCAGCTGCTTCTGTTTAGCCTGCACCATATCAAGTTGTGTAGTTAGTGTCCCCATAATATCAGTTTTAAAATTTTCTAATAAATTTCCAATTTCTGCACGTGTTACTCCTTCTGCTGATACTTTGTTATCTCTTGCAAAGCGATCATATTCTGTCGGTTTTATTCTTGTGCTGCCTCTCGAACTCCTGATACACAAATCAATAATGTCAGCAAAACTCTCTTGATAAATATCCCCTTTGCCCATAATGTTTAATGATTCAATCCATTGTTCCTTCATGCCCCTCATTAATGCAGTTTTTAACACATTATCAGGTAAAGGTAGCGATGCATAAGGAGATCTTTGTAAATTATACTGAAAACGTTCCACATACTCTTCTAGTGTTTCATTTGGTCTGGCTGACATTTGAAATATTTCGTCTTTTAATTCTCTAGACCTACAATAATCCTGGTATTTCTTTAAGAAGGATTCTTTCATTTGATCCCAATTGTTGATAACCCCTCCACCTAGCCCCATAAACCATCTTAAAGCAGCCCCTTTCAATGTAGAGGGGAATAATTTCAATTTTTGGGGATCGGTGGTGTAATCGTACCCCCGACATAACACATCGAATTCGAATAGGAATGCATCCGGATCTTCCGATGTGAGTCCGTGAAATGTAGGGATATGCTAAAGAGGGATAGCTTTCATGGGTGCATTTGCTGCAGAATCCACTATAGGATATTGTAATGTAGAGGTTTGAGTGTTTGGCTGGTTTTGAGCGTTTGGTTGGTTTTGAGCCATGGGATCGAATATATGCCAGTAACCTTCTGGGATATCTAGGAGGGTATTCCTAGGTTGGGTGGGAACGGTTTTGACAGGGATATTTTTAATAGCGCTTCCTTTATCTGGAATAATGGGAATACCAGGTGCTTGAGGAGATTGAATCTCTTCAACAATGACTTTCGCAGCACTCCCCTTATCTGGGCTATCTAATGGCTGATTTGTTTCAAGAGGAGATTTTGGTTCCTTGGTTTCCCCTGTTTCTCCTTCTCCTTCGCAAAAGTTGCTAGAGCTCCCTTCCTGCAATAATTCTGGAGTGGAATTTTCAACTTCTTGAAAGTCCTGCTCCTCAGTTTGACTATGCACCTCAGCACAGGCTACAAATGGTGATCCTGTGGCCTGAAGGGAACTAGTAGGTGGTTTGGAAGTGTTTTTCTTGAAACCTACTGATGGCTGAGACTCTGTTTTCTTATAGATTTCGTCTATGAAGGTCGTTCGGCCAAGGGTCACCGGCCCCTTAGCTTTTTCCGGTTTGGATGGGGGTTTGATATTCTTTTCCGGTTTTTTCTGCTTAGTCATGCACTCAAAAATAAACTACCAACTTCTATTCAAACAAACAAAAACAAATCTGTTAGGAAAGCGGATAATGAGCAGGTCTTTTACATGCTCTGCACGTAGGTTCTTACCTTCCATTTTTAGGATCCAACTCCTCCCTAGTAGGCTTGTACACCACTCTGAAAAAGACAAATGGCTTCACTCTTTCCCCGGCAACGGTGCCAAAATGTAGAGCTATAAAAAGGGTCTCTTTCACCTCTAATTACCTCACATTAATATGTCAACCTGAGAGCGTTTTGTCATTACAAAGAGTGAATCAATCCGAGGCTCATTTGTCAGAGTAATGCTAGTAGTACAGTGCTTAAGAAATACAAGAGTAAACGGATGCTTAACTGAAATCAAATTACTTTAAAGAAATAAATTACACACTCAGAAAACTCAATAACTTATCAGTCAAGGGTTCGGCAATGATAACCCATCCCTTCGGAAACTGATGGAAAAGGAACTAAAGCATAGATCACGAGCCTGGGAGCTAGACAGTGACTGCTACTGCTCACTACAGCCTTAGATCATCTCTCACAACAAACCAACAACTGCAAGTAAATGGAACAGAAAAGCGAATAAAGGATTGAACCACAATTCTGAAATGGAACAACAACTCTAAAATGGAACAGCAATTGAATAACTAAGTCCCGCGGGTTATAACCAAACTCAATCTATACACTCTTTGCAATCAAAGAACATTCTGTCACTCTAAAGGCGATTTACACAGATCACACTAATGGAACAACAATAACAACGAATGAATTATAGAACAGTACTGATAAATTAGGAACGCACACCACACGAACGTTTTAGTATAACAGCTCTGTAATATAACAGTAAGAATGTGTGATTAAGTCTTGAAAGGATAAATAACTTGATACAGAGTCAACATACAATTCTATCTGTCGAAACTTCAATGATTCAAACTTGAACAGAGCATGTAATATGAACTTGTAAAGCATATCAATTTATCAAATAACAATAATAAACAAACCACACAGAAGCGAAGCTGTAATGGTACAGAAGCAAGTGTCCTTCGGGGCCGGGCCCTTAGCCTCCAAGGATACACCGCTTTAGGTTAACGCAGACGCGAAGATGGAATAATCACCAAGCTTTCATTAATGCATTGATAAAAAATACATCGAACCAGTTCTCAACAAAGCTTAATAACCAAATCTGATGTTTTACAGAAGATTACATAAAACGTATCTTATCTCGCCCTTTTTTTAACTAACAGTACTTGTCTCTTTTTATAAAAACGATGGCGGAGATGTCCAAGCAACTAGATAAGTAAAGCAGCGATCCCTCAGGATCTTCGATCCTGAGGGATTCGCCAAACTGTTAACTCTTCATCTTGTCTTTGCTGTTGCGCTGAGCTGGTGTCCTCTCCTTCTTTCCCGAGCCGATTTACTTTGATCTGTTTCCCTATGTTTGCGTTCGGTTCTCGTCCAGAGAGACAACAGTTATCTCCACTTTGTCTTTTCCTTTGGAGCGGCAACTCTTCGTTTTCTCCCTTTCCTGTATAGAAAGTAACCATTATCAGTGGCTAAGTTATACACATCGATTCTCACATGTTTTGTTATAGTTCCTTATTACTTTCCAAATTCATGATACAAAAGGTTCACAAATTCTATTAAAAAGTCATTGAAGTAATCATCAAAATCATGGGATATTAATTATCCATAGTTTATCCCCACGACCTAGGCCCATTATTAAAAAACATTACAAACATGCTTAGAAAATTTAGGTGTTAAATGGACAACACAAGCCAAACAATCATTTGAACTGGTTAAACAATCTTTCACTCAAACACTAGTCCTGATTAGTCCAGATTTCACCAAATATTTTTATATCTTTTCTTTTGCATCTGAACATACAATAGCTGTAGTATTACTTCAAAAGAATGACTTGGGGCAAGAACAACCAATATCATTTTTTAGTAGGGCCTTAAGAGATGCTCCTCTCAAAAATAACATCATAGAGAAACAAGCCTTAACATTGGTGAAAGCATTAAAGGACTTTAGAGTCTACATTTTACACTCTCACATCATTGCTTTTGTACCATATATTGTTGTCAAGGATATTCTAAGTCAAGACACTGATGGTAAAAGGGGAAAATGGATTGCTACTATTCTTGAATATGACTTAGAAATCAGGCCCACCAAACTGATTAAAGGGCAAGGATTAGCAAAACTCATGGCTGAGTCAAACTTCCAAGCACTAGATATGAATATGGTAGATGTGTTGGAAGAAATAGAAGAATTCACTGCTCCTTTCATTAAAGAAACGTTTTTGAATTCTCCTTGGTATGCTAACATCATTTATGTGCTTTTGTATCTAAATACCCCTCCTTCCTTGTCTAAAACTAAAGCTAGATTTTTGAAACAGAAGGCTTTGAATTATTGCATATTAGATGGGGTATTGTATTGGAAAAATGTTGTTGGAATTTTGCTTAAATGTTTACTTGAGGATGATGCAGAAAAATCATGCATGAGCTGCATGAAGGATAATGTGGAGGACACCTCTACTGGAAGACCACAACAAACAAAATCCTCAGATCTGGTTACTATTGGCCCACCCTTTTCCCAGACACTCAAAAGTTAGTCATGTCTTGCCATAAGTGTCAATTTTTTTATGGCAAAAGAAAGCTCCTTCCCTTACCCTTACATCCCATCAATGTTGAGGCACCCTTTGTGATAGGGGCTTGTGGACTTCATTAGGAAATTCTGCCCATCTTCCTTGACCCAACATAAGTTTTCCCTCACTACCATGATTGTTTACCAAGTGGATAGAAGCCATACCATCTAGTAATGCTACTAACTCTATCATTATCAAGTTCCTTGAAACAAACATCCTATCCAGATTTGGTTGTCCTAGAAAAATAATCATAGATAATGCTGCTGCCTTCAAGTCTAAAAGAATGGTCAATTTCTGGTACAAATACCACATCACCTTAGGCCATTCTACTGCCTATTATCCCCAAGGAAATGGATTAGATGAATCCTCCAACAAAAGCCTCATCAATATCATCAAAAATCTGTTGGAGCATAATCAGAAATCATGGCACAGTAAGTTGGTTCATGCCTTATGGGCTGATAAATTAACTACAAAGAAGTCAATGAATATTTCACCCTATCAACTGGCCTATGGCATGGATGCAGTCTTCCCAACAACATTAGGAGTTCCAGTTATGAAACTCCTTCAAGAAGTCCAAACTGAAGAAAATGATATGAAGAGAAGAATAAACCAAACAATTCATTTACAGTAGTCCAGAGAAGAAGTCTATGAAAGAACACAACTAGTCCAAGAAAATATCAAGAAACTGTTTGATAAAAGGACTAAGGAAAATAATTTCCAAGTTGGAAATATAGTTCTTAAATTGGATTCAATAAGGGAAGAAAAGGGAAAACATGGCAAGTTCGAGAACCTGTGGAAAGGACCCTATATTATTCATGTTGAGAGGGGTCACAATGCTTTCTTCCTGAAAGAATTGAATGGAGAAGATATATATGGAGGTCCTGTCAATGGCAGGATGCTCAAGCATTATTTCTGTCAAGAGTCATGAGTTTAAAATCTTTTTTCTTTCCATTGTAAGTATCATTTTTTGAACATTGCATTCAAATTTAGACAAATAAAAATATAAAAACAATAGAAAAGAAAATAGGGCAGATAAAAACAAGAAAGGTACACCCCCATACCAAGAAAGAGAGACAAAATCTGAAAGTGTGCAAGCTCAAATGCCACTCCTAAAAACACACTTCTAGTTAGTCATACAACCTAATCATGACTAATTAGATTTTCAATTTACTGCTGATAGGTTAGTGAATTAGATTAGCCAAACAACATAATCTTGGCTTATTATTAAGGTAGATTAGGATAGAGGAAACACAGGTTCAAACAAATTCAATATCTAAACCTATGAATCTCAAAATAATAATGGCTCTAATTAGATTAAATCTTGAGCCAAAGATAGAAAAAAAACTAGTTCCAATATGCTCAAAACTTGAACCAGATGAGAGAGAAAACACAACTCAAAAAAATTCAAAACAGAGCTAAAGAAATAATGAAGGATGTTTTAGTTTTCAGATCTTACACCTTCACAAATTTTGTTTTACTTTTCATAAAGACTATGTGCAACTTGTTTTTATGCCATAGATTTGCAGCAAGTCAAATTTCTTAATCCTGGCTTAGTTGCTTTTAAATTTCCTATTTTGGAATTTAGAGAATAAAAGTCTGTCAGACAGTCTAATCCTGACAAAAGGTAGTTAGGTAGAGAATTTATGAGCTCAAATGTTTAAACTGAGTTCATGGTGAAATAAGAGTAGAAATAAATTAGTTTCCTGTTTTTCAAAAGAATAAGATGTTGGTGAAGAGAGTTTGCTAGTCCAAATGCACTCTAAAAGAAGAAAAAATGTTAGGATCATTAGGAATGGGTAGGTAGAGATGTTGTTTTGATAGAATTCCATTGTTTAGATTCCTGCAAATGTTATCAAATCAAAGAAAGGTCGGCTAAAGGAAAATAAAGTTGTTGCCCAATGGATGAAGGCACTGGTTTACTGAAAAGCGAAAGATCAATAGCTGAGGTTCTGGACACCTAAAGAACCAGCTGTCCTCCCCAAGTGGAGCCACTGTTAGCCACCTATAAATTCTGTCATACTCAATGGTGGCTAAGCTTTTAATTTAAACCTTCAAGAGATAGTTCCCTTTGAAAACTTATCATCTTTTGAAGTTTTATGATGATTATTACCCTTTGAGTTAATCTTCACTGCTGTTTCACTATTAGCCCTAAAGAACCTGATGTTTACTAAGAGAAAGACTACTTGAGAAGCTCCATTTTCCCTCATTACACTTCTCCATTTCATTCATAAAAAACTCCATTTGACTTCTAAAACATTTCAAAACCCTCTTTAAACCTTATATCTCCCTCCTATTTGGTTTTAAATCCTCCCTTTAGCCTATCAGAACTCTGTTTTGGCCTAAAAAATTCAGTCTTTGGCATTATAAAGAGTTAAGCCCCCGAGCGCTTACGTCCATTAGCCCTCCATCTCATATGACTAAGCCTTGCAATCGGACGCTTAAAACATTAAAACCCCATGCAAAAAGCCTTTCCTTCCCCTTTATTACATTTCTCGATGTTATAGTCCCGAACAAATGTGGATTGCTGATCTCTGTAGATCAACGGCCATTGGACCTCCATTCTTCCGCCCATCCATCCTGCCTTTCCTTTTCCTCCATCCATATATCTGCTCCTTTCAATATTAACCATCCATCAAAGAGATCTAATGATCGAGACTTAACCCAATACCACCAATAAACCCGTCCACAGCACAACAAAATCTACGTCACCATAGACCCCACTCCATTCTCTGCCTTGCATCTTGCCCCCATCGCGTTCTATCCACACCGTCGGATCTGCAGCCTGTGATCTGACGGCCAGTGATTGATATCGCGTAATTTTTGGCCTCACCCCACAGTGCACTACTTCCGCACGATGAAATTGGTTTTCATTTTCCACGTGTCGAGCAATGAATGGAATCGCATTCCAAAAGTTAATACTGCTCCCCCCCCCCCCCCCCAAATGCTGCGCGAAAACCACTGATGGTTTTCCCGAAACCGCTTCTTCCCAATTCGCACCATATTTTAAATTTGAAACCCTATTTCTATGTATTCCATAGAAACCCGTCCTCTGCTGCAAATTTTTCCATCCTCACTGCTCTGAAACACTTCCAGAAACCTCCCAAAGCAGTTTAAACCAATAAATCGCAGGATTTAAATAATGTTGTGTGTTCTTTATGCAGGTTTAATGAAGATTAAGGTTAAAACTCTCCCACATATGATTACAGTGTTATGGGCCCAGGATGACGATCCTCACGGCCTTTGATACAAATTAAAGGGTTTTAAAGTGATAATTACATGTTTTTAGAAGATCGATAAGTCATGATTATCGGTTTCCTGAACAAAAACTCCAACAAACCCTCTGCGCTCATGTAAACAACAAAACACAGTGAACATCAGGTAATTAAAGAATATCAGCATTAAAGACAAAGGATCAGAGCAAAGACAGAAGATTAAGGATGTTAATCAAAGTTTAAAGGATCAAGGCATGAACTCTGGAATCAAAGGCCTAATCCACAAATGAAGATAGATCTAGAAGACCTCGAATGCCACATTAGAGGGGATAATTGAATCCCTAGCTTCCAAAATTTCCACCTGCAGCCTCTCTACCTCAAAGGAATACCCGGATCAAATCCCAGTCAGTAACATCAAGACTAAAGACAACTAACAGTTATTACAAAGAAAATAACATATTTTAAACTATTAGTAAAGTTATTGTAAAGATAATAAAGTGCCTTAAAGTCAATCTTTTTACCCACTAAGCCTAAAAAGAAAAAACAGAGTAAATAAGACTGAGTTGTAATTCAATGCTTTCCTGCCTTATGCCTTGCATGGTTTTCAAGGCTAGGAGTTGCATTTAGTATAGAATTAATGATACTCAACCCTAGAGCTCTTCCACCTCCTCATTTCTTCTATAAATACTTCTGAAGAAGATGAGAAGTTGTTAGTTAGTTGGTCACTAGGTGTAACACTGAAACTCTCTGAAATAATACATAGTCTGTTTGAAGTTGAGGAAGAAATTGAAGTCTTGGAAGCTTGATGATGTTGTGACATGCTTGTTCATGAGAATGCTCTATCATTGGATCCCTGAGCCTGGCTATTGGTGATGTATTCTGAACTGTCTGTTGCTTTTCCTATTTTCACTATGTTTCATAAATTCTTACTACAGTAGGATGAAAAGTTTAGGCTAATAAATGACTCCTAGAAGCACCTTAGACCTATTTATCCTTCACTGTTTTATGTTTTCTTCTACTAAGGCATTTTAGAGTCTTTAATCATTCTCTTGAACCCTTATGCTTTTTTATTTCTCAAATAGTTCAAATAGTTGGTTCCAGCATGATTTATGGTTTTCCCTGCTTGTCTGCTGCCACTTGAAAACTGTTTTGAAGTCTCCCTTTGAAGTACCATTTTTTATAGTTAGCCAAGGAGGTATGTTTTGATCATACGCTTTGTCCCTGCTTGAACAATTGTTTTAAAGGTCTTTATAGTTGTAATCATGGATGTGTTTGGTGTTCCCTCTTCTATGACTGCAATTATCAGTGAATCTTTCATGTTTTCTAAGTCCTTTGAAATAAAATCTTTGAGGAAATAGGATGTGCTCCTGAATCTTAGATTATTTTTTGAAAGTCGTCTTGAAGTCATTATTTTCTTAAAGTGTGGTTTGTAGAATTCATGGTTAGCCCTGTCTATCAAATACCTCTTTATTTTTCAAGTTATGTTTTTAAGTTCCCTTTGTTGAGAATTAAACTTCCATCTCATTCATAAAAACTAAAGGATCCTGTGGCCAAGTTAGATTTTCCCTTTGATATCCCATATCCATTGATGAGTTTGTCATAAACCTCTTCTTGACTCCATTTCCCAATGAATTTGACACTTCTTCTTTCTATCTATACTACCTAGACCTTTCATGTTCTACTGTGACAATTCAACCAAACAAACAAACCAAACAAACACCTGTACTTAATAACTAGTCTAAAATAAATACTTAGAAGCAAACAAGACATATCTTTGCAAACAATTTGAGAGATCCCTCTCTGAGAATAGGAAGACTAGATCTTGGAACTCTAAAGATTGGTTCTGATTTTGCCTTGTCTTTTGGTTAGCCAATCTATCAAAACATAGGACTCCAACACCATGTACCATCTTACTTCCAACATATGGTAAGAATTTTGTTTATACATTCATTGATTTTCATACTCTTATCATTACTATGCAGTGCATTGCTTCACAAGAGGACAAGCTTGTCACATTGCTCCATGATCATTGTTGGGCCAATCTATATGATGGAGGCAGCCATATTTTATGTGGACTTGGGCAAATGTTTTCTCATTACATGTATGTTTAGTTTTTATATCCAACTATTTGCCATATGATGACATACATTATTCACTATGTATCAAGAAACATTTTTCCATGTAATTTTCTGAATCAGCAGTTTGGAAAATTGTGCTGTCACTGTTGGGATAACTGTTGGTACCATCTTGCACCACATGAAAACTTCAGCATTCTCCTCATTTTGTTGTTGATCATGACTTCACTTGCTAATATGGATCTGATTTGTATTGGGAGCATGATTAGGAGAGAGACACATGAGTTGGGTGTGTCCTTGAAGGGAGATAATTCCCATATTTTCTGCACTACATGTTCTAAGGGGAGCATGAGAGGAGGTATGGCCACCACAACCACATATGTGTTCTCTTTCAGGGTGGGCCATGAGTTTTTTAACCATCCATTTTATAATCATGGGCAAGTACTTGATCATGTATTATTGCCACATTCAGCCATTTACTATCCATTAGTAGATGTGATGATTCTTGTATATTACTTGCCATGCTATTTCCTGAAGTTGCAATGGATGAGACTGTGTTGTGTCCTCTTGAGATATTTTTTGTATCATGCATCATCAATTAGAACTTGCATAAAACTTCTCACTAGGATACTCTATGATGACCATGTCCTACTCATCATTGATGGATTGTTTTGGGCCAGCTTGTTCTTAAATGTTGGAGGAGAACTCTTTGGAGGATTGTTCTTCAATTTTCCATTTGAGGGCAATAATTTTGCAGCCTAGGATTAGCACACACTCTACACTTATCATAAGTGGAGAGAAGGAAAGCATGGGGTAAGCTATGATGCTTACCATGTTCATATTTTCAGCCCACCTTCATTTCTGGAGCTTGAGGTGGAAGGATATATTTAGGAGTTGCCATGTTGGGAGGTGACTCATTTTGTCTGGATGATTTCTTGGGGATGGAGGATCCATTTGGGAAAGATTTTTTCCAAACACTTTTCATTCTCCATGCCTTGGGAGAAACTTCTCAGTTCTATCCTTGCAGTTTCTTGACGACAAGCAACATTTGGGAGGGGAGGACTGTAATATTCCAAATTTTTCCTTCAATAAATTGGAATATTAAATTTTGTTAATTTCACTTATAAGTTGAATAATTGGGTGAGGAGGCCCAAAAAAAATAAAAATAAAAACATGGATGAAAACCCTCTTATTATGAAAGGGGATCAGCAATGGAACCAGATTTCACACCCTCATATGTGAACAGGATCATTTTCAAGTGGACAAGGTCAAGTTTGACCAAGTCCACAACGCTGGGATAGGAGGTGGAGAACACTTAGAGAATCATCACAGTATGAATGGGAAGAGGTTTACTTAGTGAAGGAAACCCTAATGGGTTGGACCCATCGTGAGAGTGATCTCACATGTTTAAAAGGAGGGCAAGGCAACCACTTTTTTTGATGTTGAAGATTATTGATTTCATTGTCTATTCAGACTTTGTGCATTCTCCTGTTGTTCGGCAGAGTTGCAGTGCTGCTTAGCACAAGGCATTCCTGTTTAGGAATTACTTATCCTTTCAAGAGAGGCCTCTTGAGGGAGTTTATCTTCATTTTCTCCACATTCAGGCTTGAGGCCAAGCATCCTCCTTAAGCTACAGTGTTATTCCTGAAGCAGGATAATTGTGTGTTGCAGGGTGTTGCAGTGGAGGTTCTACAACACCACTCCATCAGCTATTTCTCGGAGGAGGGAGTCTCCTTTCCTTTGGAGGATTAGTGGAGGAGCTTTGAGCTGATTCCCATCATATTTGGCATTAGGCCAATCACTGTTCATCACCTACAGCGCAGTTCCTCTCATTGACTACGTTATTTTCATAGAGCATCTGCAGTGAGGGTTGCAGTATTTGTTTGGAGGGTTAGATCTTCAGTGTTAGGATCATTCTTTCAATTGGAAGATCCATTGGAGGAGGTATATTCATCTAGTGCATCAACTTCATCCTTCTTCATTCATTTCCATTTTTTTAGTTGTAGCTACTACCCAGCAACTCCGACATTGCTGCAGAAATTCCATTTTGTACTTGTTTCAACCAATCCTTTCAAGGATTGTGTATTGTTGTTTCCATGGGTTGAGATCTTGCTTCCACTATTTCATTTGAGCTGTATATTGTCATATTTGTGTATTGACACTATTTTTCAGCAGTCCTCCTTTATATACTGCGTAGTCATAGCCATGGCTTTTCATATGTAGCAGTACTTCTTCATTTCCTTGTACATGTATTGTGGAGGCTTGCATTCCCTTGCTTGAGTGAATGTTTCCTCAAGGAATTGTATTCTCTTTACTGCTATAACAACATTTTTTGTCTATTCAAATCTTCATGAGTTCATGTTTGTAAAATAACGTTGTTATTCCAGCTCTTGTGCATTCATTATTGCAGCCCCTTGATCGGGCACTTCCTGAAGACAACTAGGTGTGGGAGACCTGTTTAACCCACCTAGAGGGATTTCTTTTGAGCCACCTCTTGGATTTCAATCTTAAAATGCATTTATCTAAGGGATCCAGGTCTTGGCTTAAAATATTGTAACAACCATTACTGGAAAATTCGTTTTCCAGTCATGCCTTACTAGCTGTTCTAGATTTGGAATATTACACCTTTGCCACTTTCTTTTGCCATGCATCAAGATTTGCAGCATCTGTCACAACCAATTTAGGAACATCATTGTAAATGAATTCCTTCAAGCCATTTTCTTCGAGTATTTCCTCCATCCTGTCCTTCCAAGAAATATAGTTGGATCCACCCTCAAGTGCATACTCCAATCTAAAGCCATTGAAATCCATTTTGATCCTGAATCAGCCGTAGCACCAAGAAATACTTTCTACAAATTTGAATTCTATCTAGTCACAAACTCAACTCCTCCTTCACTATTGTGATTTCCTGTGCTCTGATACCATGCATAAATTATACAACAAGCATATATATCTAAAAATTTACTAAAGTTAAATACTATATCACTTCTACAAATCAACTGTGAAATTAAAAACACAATCGCCAATTGTTGGGTGTGGAGCCTAATTATCTTGTTTATTTTGTATCACAGCATTTGACCCCTGTACCTTAATGGGGCAGCAATGCCGCCCAAAATTAAACGCTGCCTGGGGGGTACAGGGGGGGCGACTGCGACTGCGACAGGAAACCCCTCGCTTGTATGAGGGTATTGTATTGTGGCTGTGTATTGTATGTGTATTCTCAGAGCAAGAAACAGTTAGGGAGACTATGAGAGAGAACAGAGGATATTACAGTGGATCTTTTGCAGGTTGTGTCCCTTCATTTTGCTGGATAATAGAAAGGAAGGACTAGTTGTTCGGGGTGGACGTAGCCCAAACTGGGTGAACCATGTGTATCTATGTCTCTCTAGTTTTATGTTTTTTTTGTGCTTGTGTTTTCTGCATATTTTATGTGTTTCATTGCTCTGTAATATTTAATTTTCTAACACCAATCACATGAATCAAAGAAGAATCAATCAAACCACAACAAAGATAATTTCTCGGGGAAAGCTTACTTCTCAAAAAACCACTATCTTCTATTGTATGTTCAACATGGATACATGAAACAATTACATATAACCCTTCTCATAAGAGTCCTCTTGTGCTTAGCTAATTGTCTCACACTGTCTCAGATAAAACTGACCAATAATTAGCCAATTTACTGCCTCCAGACATCCTGCCTTTCTTGCGCAATTTGTGTGGAATGTAATCCATTTTCCATAGGAATTTTGGCCTTCCTAAACTGTGCAAGGATCATGGGCAATCCAATGGGTGTTTGGTTGCATGGATGCAACTCAACAATCCTACAACTGATAGTCAACTTCCCTTTCACCTAGATCTTAACTGGATCTCCATTGCAACTGACATGCATGCAACTAATAATAGTAAATCCTCAATTGCATGTGATATCACTAATTGTGAATTAATTAATATTTAATTCGCTTGATCTCTCACTAGTGTATCAAATAGTTACAACTAGCACAACTGAGTTTAACTCACTTAACTGAGTTAAACTAATTACAACCTGCATTAACTAATGCACCACTGCACTTTGAACTATGTTACAACTACAATTACTCTGCATGCCTCACCAACTACCCTCAAATCAAAATTCATGAGTTAACTGATTTTATCACACTCAATTAACTATTAAAAGTTCTTTTGAGATTAGATTACATTTTATTGTCCATCTTAATTAAGGGATAACTAAATACACATGCACCAAATTTAGCCCACACTAGTGTAGGTGCTGCTAAGACCCGTGGTCCCACACTAGTGTAGGTGTTGCTTGGACCTCCTGGTCCCACACTAGCGTGGGTGCTAAAATTTCTTGTTGAACTTAAACAAAGGAGACAGCGAGACAGTCATCAAAAAAATCAACCTTTTAATTTCTTCTTCTGTTTAATTTCCACTTAGTTTAAGGAGGGTTTTTTTAAACCTCGTCGGATTTTTATTGTAATAACTATTTTAAGACTTTAATTTTTATATTTAAATCCCTTCATGTCTTTGAAGAAGGATTCCTGAAATTTTGAAAGGAAAACTTTACAGGTGATGCACTTTTGTACTCTTGAAGTTTTCTGAATAGAAAGGGTTGGACCAAGTACTTTTTCTCAGATGAGCAGAGTGAACATATACATGGTACTTTTATCCTATGTGTTATATTTTTGTTTCAAATGAGAAATGGTTATTTATATTATGATGTTTTGTTACATGTATATATTTGAATACAATTTGGCATTAACTCACTTTTGAACATGTTATACTATTGTATTTTGATACATATGCAGTATAGGCATTTAAAAGTTGCGATATAAGCTTTATCCAATTGATTTAATTAACTATTTAATTAAAACAATTACTTCAAATTTTTTTCATATCTCTAAGTGTTTGTATGATCTTCATATGTATCTGCTAAAGGATCATTTTTATAGATCACACAAAGTATACATTTACTCCTGGGATACATAGTAGATAAATATATTATTTGTTGCAAGCTTTCTAATACTTCCATCTACAAAGTTACAGATAGTTATAAATCCATCCATTTACCCAATTATATTCCACTGGGAAAATGGTCCCATAAATCCAGTCGGAGCCACCATTCCAAATGGAAATGGGATGGGTTTTAAGTCCCCGAATGGGTGGTTTCCTTGATGTATTTGCACCGATTTTCAGGGCCTCAGCAGTATGTCCAAATTAAAATGAGTCAAGAGACACCACAGAAAGGATGAATTAGTTTTACTTCCCTTGAACAAAATCACGACTCAAATGTGACTATATGGCAGCATATGATAACTTTGTATAAGTTTGGCATGCAACAGGCATAAACAAACTCTCCATGTGATTGGAAGAGATAACCAACTGGAGGAGTACTAACTCAATGACAAGGTTATATCTTTTCTATGTCAAACTAAATCCCATCCTAATGGAGGAAAGACTTATTTTGAGTGCTTTGTTCAAGCGTGACACAACTAACTCTTGCTGCCATCAATTATGGAAGCAATGTCCCATTCCCTCTCATTTTAAAATATATATTTTTTTGTTTTTGTCTTTTTCATATTTAAAAGCCTAAAAAATAATAAAATAATTCCTATGGTATAGTGGAAAGAACGAGTGTCCAAATATAGATGCGCTAGTTCCTAGGACTGAAACATTCCTATGCTCAATGCAAGGTGACAAAACTGGTCAATGACACTCAATGGAATGTTCTTTCCATGGGCATAAGGTGTCAAGTCACAGAGGCTAAGTGATTGCAAGGTTGATTTTGCAAAAAGACATGGTCATAAAGTGGCTTATACATGAGTCCAAGTGAAGTCGGCTTAATTCCAAAAGGTAAAAATAGTCAACATGCAATGTAACAGTACAACTTGACATGTGGGAGCCTCTAGGGTATAAATCCAGAAAGATAGCGAAGGATAAAGAGAATGAAGCTTCATCACAAAGTAATGGCGAGACTAAAGAGGAATCCCGAGCTTACTCAATATTTTCAACATGGGCAACATAAGTTAGCGAGGATATAACTAGGAAGCCCATGTAAATGATGGCTCTACCAATATGTCATGATTTTATAAGTTGGCGAGTGAAAATGGTTTAAGAATCATAACACAATGAGGTCGACCCTATGGAAATATATTGCAGTATGAAGGCCGGAATTCATAATGAAACAGAAAAAATGATCTTCTATAAAGTATATACCAGTGATGAAAATGATACCTGGCACAATGGGCCAACGATCATGGAATTGAAGTGGTGAAAATCATCTCAAAGTCTTAATTTTACCCTAAAATACAACCTATCCGAGCACTCAAAGCCAAAATATCACAAAGTTTATATAAAATTTGTGAAAATAAAAACATAAACCTTGCAAAAGTGGGTTTCAAATTTTTTTGAAATTTTAACTATAACTAGAACCTTTTGACTTACGAAGCTTCATTTTTGTTTTAGACAATTTAGTGCAAGAGATCTCTGGAGAAAAAACACCAGCAACCACAATCCGCTAAATTTGCCAGCCATAACATCTACCAATATTCCAGGTAATATTCTAATTCGATTTCTTAATGAAATTTCATGCCTTTCAAGTGTTTTTCTAGAATTTTGACCGTAGGTAATTTATTTTTCGGTTTGAAATATGCACATACACTGGTTGAGTATAGTGCATCCGCATATGAGAAATCCCTATACGCGACTGTGTATGAAGGGAACCCGCGTATCCACAGTCCAAGATCTAAAATTATGAATTTTAATGGATGAAAATGAATGAACTTGCAGGATGAAAATTAGCTAGAGGGAAAGAGAGCATAGTGAAGTAGATAATTAGGTTATGAACGATCCATTATCACTAGATGCACTGAGAGGGTGTGGATTTTTAAATTTTTTCAAAATTCCAAACATGAAAAACAACGCAAAATTGTTGGAGGTGCTTGTTAATTACTAGGATCCAGAAGAAGATGAATTCATGATTGATCATATGCCCTTGTGCATTGAAATAGAATACATATACTTCATTGTTGGACTTTCCTAGAGAGGAGAGCTAGTCAACTTGCAATGGAAGGACCGAGGAGGCCTTAATGTGGATTAATACATTCGCATTTACTGCCCTAAACACTGAGAAGGTTGGGTCACAAATACCAATCAAAGATGTGGAGAGACTGCCCCTAAAGATTCTCCTTTTTACCATTGTAAGGGTAGTTGGGTCAACTTCATTACACCAAGATTCTCATGTTACAATGATTTTGGCAGTAGATTGCCTTAGAAAAATTTTTAACTAGTGCACAACCCTTCTAACCAATATGAAAAAGAAACTCACTTCAATCAAGAAGGGTAAAACGAAACATTTTTGGTATGGTACTATTATTTATAATTTCTTCTTTAAGAGAATACCAGGACTTCGACCAAAAGTTATTTCCACCATTAGAAACCCAAGAGATCCATGGATAGCTAGGTGGGTTGATTTAATGAAGAGACTAGGCAGTGGTGAGGTCCCTAGAACGACATTTGATGACGATTTTTTCCTTTGGTGGGAATAAAAAGTCATTTCTATCGAGGAATACACATATGCAGGCATGGAATTATGAGCAGATATAGATATGGTGCTTCCACCCAACGCTGCATGGGATGCCATTGGTGAAATTATTTTTAATATTTTAATATTATTTGATTTTTTTTGGATTTCAAAAATATGGATTGAAATTAATTTTGATGAGACAAATTCTCACAAAATTATTTGATCATCATACAGATGTTGGACTAGTGAGACCTGAGGGTCTACCCAGGCACATGCATCGCGGAAGAGATGTAGAGAGTGTCGTTGCTAACACCGAGAGATTTCTCCATGCAATACAGAGGAACTTGGAGAGTCTGACTCTCCAGGTACCTATGGCAGCAATAGAGGACCTACCAGAAGCAATAGAGAGATGTGTGGTAGGAGTACCACGATAATGGGTGTGGCATTTCTGACGAGTGACTAATTCCATCATCTTCTTCTGAGATGTACATCCAGGGAAAGGCCTATATACATAGATTATAGATGACCTAATCTTTTTTATGGACATGACTAGGCTTAATCCCTAATTTTATAGGACATTTTTTCCTATTTTTGTATAAATTTTTGGACATATAACTTCTATCTATATACAGATCATGATGTGACAATCATATATATAGATGATTTATTATTATTTTTTATTTTAATGCGACGAATGATTAACATGCCAATCTAATTCTTGATTACTTATGGAATCAACAAATTGTTTTTTTAATCGTGGAATATGAATAAATGTGATAAAATTAAATGATCTTTGTAATAAACGCACTCTCAGAAATTGACGATATAAATAATGATCTCTCACATGATAGATGTTGTTTAATTGAGACACCACCAGGTTTGAATCCAAGTATACTACTAATGAATCAACATCAAGAGATGTTGCTTCAAATAGTAAGTTAAAAACAATGGTATATTCGGCGACATTGTTTGAAGTAGGATTGATACATATGCCTCTTGAAATTAACAGCTGACTGGATGGATAGTAAATCACCCAAGTCGTGGAAGCCAAATTTTGGGTATGTCGACTGGCACCATCGACGAACCCTAGATATACCATATCATCCATCGATACCTGCCAAAGAGGATCAAAAAATCAATATCACTATGAAACATATAGACATATATGCACCAATATATACAATATCTACAAAACCAAGGAAATTATAGGTAGAATCCTAAACATAATACTTCTTAAGATAGAGCCCATTTCTAGGCTCCACCAACTTGTTTCCATAAAAATCAACCAATTCGTAAGCTCCTTTTTTCAAGACCTTTTAAACGATAAAAGGGTCTTACCATATGGTTTTGAACTTGCCTACCCCCAAGGCATATTTTTCTTGGTCATAGACCAAGATAAGGTCACCTTCAGATAAAAACCTAGTGTTACATATTCATTTGTCACCATGCTCATTTTCCCATCCCTAATCCTAAAATGCCCCGTGACGAATCATGTGGAATGTTTCCATCATCAAGAAATACGATAGCATATCCCCTTGAAGATCCAAATAAGATTTCCTTGAAATATTACTGAAGAAACTTGGTCGAATTCTGAGTTTCTTAGGTCAACGCCCTTCCTGGTGCCATGGTCGCGCTAATGTCCTTTTCCCAGTTCTGTCCTAGCGCCCTAATTTCTTGGAAAAATGCATTGATCCCCTTTCTAGCGATGATTCCTAAAATGGAGGAGAAGATTCGACCTCTAGAAGCTCAAGGGAGACGAGTTGGTTGTTGAAAAAACATGATAAGGTCGAGCACTCTCATTTTAGAGCCTTGATCTCATCCATGGGGGATCATCCCTTACAAAGTGGGCCTTCCTCATCCTTTCATGGGCTCTCAACCTCCTTCTCCTTGCTATAAATTCACATCACTCATTCCCCCAAGGTTAGAGCTTGGTTGATCATTTTCAAACTCGTCTAAACTCTCATCCCTTTTGTTAGGTCCCTATATCACTAGTATAGCCCCTTATTATTGTTATTGTAAACCCCTTATTGTTATTATTGTACCCTTGTAACCCCCATTTTGTTATTATTGTGCCCTTAAATTATTATTGTTAGGTCGGCTAGGATTACATTGTGGCCCACTAGAATTACATTATGGCCCCATGGACTCCTATATATAGAAAGGAGGTTTTGTGAATTGTATCATCCAAGAATTGTTCATTTATGTAATGTATTGGAGGTTTCCCCCTCGAAGTGGCTCATTTATAAGGCGTTTATATCTCTTTTCTTCTCTTTTTGAGTTGGTTACACAACATTTGGTATCAGAGCTTTTGGATTCTAGGGTTTCGCTGCTCCAAACAGGTCATCGTGGCATTTTCGCTATAAATTTTTTTCTACAAAGCTTCAGAAGCTGAAATTTTTAGGGTGCGAAGCTGAAATCTTGAGGAAGGTTGTCTAAAAATTTCAGATCTTGGTTCGCAATATTTGAGGAGATATCATCTGTGGAAGTTAGGTATTTTTTCAGGCTCATAAACAGGTCATCGTGGCATTTGCGCTATAAATTTTTTTTTACGAAGGGTCAGAGTCTGAAATTCATATGGTGCGAAGCTGACATCCTGAGGAAATTCGTCAAAAAATTTCAGAACTTGGTTCGCAATATTTTTGGAGATATGATCTGTGGAAGGTAGTGCTTTTGCAGGCTCCTGAATTTCATCTCAAAGAGGTGATCGTGGGAAACGTTCAATAACTCTCTCTCTGAAGATTGGATTGGAGTGCCGTCAAAAGTGGTCACAATTACACAGCCTGTAGTTTCTTCGCTATCAATTTCAGAGACAAAGGACAAAACAGTGACACGTGGCAAGTCGTACAAGTTCGCTCTACTGAACCAGTCCAGAATTAGGTAATTGTGGGAGATTGGACACAACTTTGTCTTGGAGCATCAAAATCAGGTCAGACCTGTGGCATTTGAAAGAAGCTTCAGAGGGCTACTACAGGACTGAATTTCAGATATCGAAGATTTTCAAGCACAGAGATAATACAATTTCAATATCGAGCTCCTCAAAGCTAGTAAAAGGTGTGTATTTTTTTCCCGAATTGCATAAGTCTTGTTTGAAGAATCAAGTTGAATTGATTGCAAGGACCTATTGTAGAATAGATATCAATATTGGAGTCTGAAATGGCCCCTAAAAATAATTCAACACCCATTAAGCCTTTAGAAGGCTCTACTATTACTCATGAATATGAAGAATGGCAACATGACATGTCAAAATTACAAGAGCAAATGCAACAAATTTCTCTCTCGCAAAGAACAACAAAAAATGAAATGGAAGTTTTGAAGAAAGGCGTGGAAACTAAGATGAATGGTTTGGAAGCTAAGATGGATAGCATGGAAGTCGGCATGGAAGCTAAGATGGATGACATGAAGAATGATCTAAAAGCATACATGGAAGGCTTGATGACAAGCTTAAAACCAGAAATGATTCCTAATGGCGGAAATATAGGAGAAGAACCTCTTGATGAGAACAAAATAAATGTTAATCATGATTTCATAAACTCGAATGTTGGTGGGAAGAACCACCATATTCCAAAAATGGATATGAGGAAGTTTGATGGAAAGGATCCTGTAACATGGATACTACAGATGGAGCAATATTTTGATCTCCATAACGTGCAAAACACACAAAAAGTACGCATTGCAACTTTACATTTAGAACAAAATACATTTGTATGGTATCAATGGCTTTGCTCCCGTAAAAAAATTGTCACTTGGTCAATTTTTACGGAGGAAATGATAGCACATTATGAGGATACAAAGAGCAACACCTTATTTACCCAATTGATAAATCTCAAACAAAAGGGTTTAGTGGGGCGGCACATTGAGGACTTCCAAAAATTGAATATAAGGGTAACTGATCTTACAGAGGAACACAGGATTGATCTCTTCCTAGGCACTTTAAAGGATAACATCCAACATGAAGTTCCCGTTTTGGAACCTGATTCATTGGAGAAGGCATTCGGGTTGGCAAGAAAAGTTGAATGTAAAATTATGGCGACAAGGAAGCCTACCACTCAATTCTATAAAGAAGGAAGTGTTGCTACGCCTAGATTTCCACAACCTACGAGGTTGACACCACAACAATTGGAAGAAAAAAGAGCAAAAGGGCTTTGCTACAGTTGTGATAGCAAATACACTAAAGGTCATAAGTGTGCTGAGAAGAAATTATTTTACATAGATTGTGAAGAAGAAGAAGAAAATGAACAAGAAGAGGATATACACCAGGAACCAACCCTAGAAGAGGAAGAAATGAATCAGACCATATCGTGTAATGCACTGGCAGGAATTACCACTCCTCAAACTCTCAAGATAGAAGGACATATAAAGAAGAAAAGGGTAATAGTGTTGATTGATTCAGGTAGCACCCATAATTTTATTCATTATAAGGTAGCCGAGGAATTAAATTGTTTCCTATACCCAGCACCAGAATGTCAAGTGATGGTTGCAAATGGAGGAACTATAAATTGCTCTGGAAAATGCCATAATATCAAGCTAACCATGGGGGAATATGTATTGACTAGTCCAATGTTTTCCATTCCTATGGGAGGTGCTGATGTTGTACTAGGAGTACAATGGTTACAATCTTTGGGGACGGTAGCTTTTAATTTTCAAGAACTTTTCTTGAATTTTTTTTCGAAAGGAAAGGAAGTTGAATTACGAGGTATTGCAGGGAAGCCAGGAAGGATAATAAGCTCTAATGTCATGACAAAGCTTCTAAAGAAAGAACAACGAGGCGTAATTGCACAATTATGCTCACTAGAAGTTCCGACATCAAAATCATCTATTTCTGCGGATCTCCAACAAGTCTTGGACAATCATTCCAAGGTGTTTGAAACTCCCAAAGGACTCCCACCTATTCGTGATCATGATCATGCTATTCATTTGATTCCAGGAAGTGTTCCTCCAAACATCAGGCCTTATAGATATCCTTACTTCCAAAAGAGCGAAAGTGAACGTATGATTGCAGAAATGTTAGAGGCGGGTATAATTCAACCTAGTCAAAGTTCTTTCTCTGCTCCTGTAGTATTGGTACACAAGAAGGATGGATCATGGCGAATATGTCCGGATTATAGGGAGCTCAATAAGCTCACCATTAAAGATAAATTTCCCATTCCTGTGATTGATGAATTATTGGATGAATTACATGGAGCAATTTATTTTACCAAGTTGGATCTTCGTTAAAGATATCATCAAATTAGAATGAAGACTGAAGATATTCCAAAAACAACATTTCGAACTCATGAGGGTCATTATGAATTTTTGGTCATGCCTTTTGGCCTTACCAATGCACCTTCTACATTTCAAGGGTTGATGAATTCCATTTTCAAACACTTCCTTAGAAAATTTGTGCTAGTATTTTTTGATGATATACTAATCTACAACAGGTCTTGGAAGGATCCTGTTGAACATGTTGACAGGGTGCTCAAACTATTGCAGGAGAAACAATTATATGCAAAAATATCCAAATGTTTCTTTGGAGTACAAGAGGTGGAATATCTGGGTCATATTGTATCTCACGAGGGTGTTAAAGTAGACCCTAACAAATTAAAGCCATTAAGGAATGGAAAGTCCCCACAACCATAAAGAAGTTGCGAGGATTTCATGGGTTAACAGGGTATTATCGCAAGTTTGTTAAGAATTATGGGAGAATAGCAGCACCTCTAACAACATTATTGAAGAAAGATGCATTTTCATGGACTCTTGAAGCAGCTAAGGCCTTTGAACGTCTTAAAGAGGCAATGTGCCTAGCACCGGTCTTAGCTACACCAGACTTCACAAAAACCTTTATTGTGGAATGTGATGCCTCAGGAAATGGAATTGATGCAGTTTTAATGCAGGAAGGAAGACCCATTGCTTTTGAAAGTCGTCCAATCAAAGGAAAGTATTTACAGAAACCTATTTATGAGAAGGAAATGTTAGCAATACTACATGCACTAAAGAAATGGCGAACTTACCTAATGGGAAGACACTTCAAGGTAAAAACTGATCATGATAGTCTTAACCACTTTTTGGAACAAAGACTATCGTCAGAAGAACAGCAAAAATGGGTCACAAAGATGTTGGGTTATGACTTTGAAATAATCTACAAAAAAGGAAAGCTGAATGTTGTTGCGGATGCACTCTCAAGAAAGAATGAAGAGGTGGAAGCATTGCTTTGTGCCATTTCTATTATCCAACCAGATTGGATAACTGAAGCAAGAGATGAATGAAAGAAGGACAAAGATGTATGGACACTCATTCAAAAGTTGCAGCAAGATCCTAGTACATCTGATACATTTAGTTGGAAAAATGATTCCTTATGGTACAAAGATCACTTATATCTTTGTAAGAATTCCCAACTAAAACAAAATATTCTTCTGGAATTGCACACTTCTCCTCTAGGAGGACACTCGGGATTTTTAAAAACTTACCACAGGGTGAAGAAAGAATTTTTTTGGGATGGCCTTAAATCTGATATTCGAAATTTTGTGGCGGAATGTTTGGTTTGCCAACAGAATAAAGTGGAAACAATTAAGACCCCAGGACTTCTACAACCTTTATCCATTCCAGGTCAACGTTGGGAGGAGATTTCAATGGATTTTATCACGGGTTTACCTAAGTCTGAAGGAAAGAGTGTCATCATGGTGGTAGTTGATAGACTTACCAAGTATGCACACTTTTGTGCATTATCTCATCCATTTAAAGCAAGTACAGTTGCTACTACATTTATGGACAGAATTCAAAAGCTACATGGAAGCCAAGGGTTATTGTGAGCGACAGAGATCCCATTTTTACTGGAAATTTTTGGACGGAGTTATTTTCTTGTTTGGGTACTCAATTAGCTCATAGCTCATCTTATCATCCTCAATCCGATGGTCAAGCTGAGATAGTAAATAAATGTTTGGAAGGATATATTCGTTGTTTTGCATCTGATAAACAAACACAACGGGTCAAGTGGTTACCTCTCGCTGAATGGTGGTATAACACTTCCTTCCATACTGCAGCAAAAATGACCCCATTTATGGCACTTTATGGATATCATCCACCATCCATCACATCATATTTGAGGGAAAATTCAAAGGTTCAAGCAATGGAAGATCACATCGAGCATCAGCAAGAAGTTCTCCAACTCTTAAAGGATAACCTAAATTTGGCACAAAATCGAATGAAACAACAGGCAGATCAACATCGTAGTGAGAGAAGTTTTGATGTAGGAGATTGGGTATTTTTACGGCTACAACCATACAAACAAATGTCCCTCAAGCAAGAAAAGAAGGATAATAAATTATCGCCAAAGTACTATGGTCCTTACAAGGTGTTGCAAAAGATTGGTACTATGGCATACAAATTGGAGCTTCCTGCTTCTTCGCGAGTACATCCGGTTTTCCATGTTTCATGCTTAAAGAAGGTTATAGGTGAAAATCTTCCAGTTCAAACAGTATTGCCAGAACTTGATGGGGAAGGGAAGATCATATTGGAACCTGAAGCAATCATAGAAAAAAGAACTCGACAACTACGGAATCGATCAATTTCAGAGTATCTCATCAAGTGGAAGAACTTACCCACTGAAGATTCTACATGGGAGGATGAGAATTTTATACAGAAGCACCCGGAGCTACTCAAGTGTTGAGGACAACATTTTTTTGAAGGAGAGGGGCATGTTAGGTCCCTATATCACTAGTATAGCCCCTTATTATAGGTCCCTATATCATGATTAAGCCTAAGTGCATGGGATAAGGAATTGTTTTGAGCTAGTTGAAGGACTCAGATTTTCACCTTAGGATACCTCTAACATCAAGGCCTGGTTGTATGCTCTCCTTTTGTAATTTATCAATAATAATGTCTGATTTTTTCTTTCTATATTTTTCTATATGATTATGCAAATATTATGGTACTCCTTGATCTACTAGATAGCTAGTGTTTATGTTTATTATATAGTGTATAATGTGTGTTGTTGTCTCCCAATCATCCAAAGGTATTCGCACGTCATCATTACCAGGAAGTGGGCCTATGAGGATCGTGGATCGAGGTCACCATCAACAGATCCAAGGATAACGATTGGAAAAGGTATTTATGTATCTTTCCTCATTACATTGTAAGCATTAGTTAATAAATATTGTGTTACAAATAATCGCGTGTTGATAGACCCACTCTGGGGATAGAATGATCACCTCTATCTGCAGAAGGGATTTATCTTGACAACAAAACTGGCGACTTCACTGGGGAGCTTTAGCCTTTTAATTCTTCCTTCCCCGAACTAATCTTAGATCGGTTTCACCAATTTTTGAAATTTAAATTTGCTTAGGTCTCTGTCAGCTTGTGTAAAGGTTGTTTGTCATTTCACTGTGTCAAGTTTGGCATGTGTGTGATGTTAGTGTCAGTCTGTTCAACTTATCACCAGTGATCAAACATGATCTTACAATGCCTTGTTAGCTTTTCAAAGTCATATTTTTTTCATTTCATTATGTTTTCAAATAAAAATTTGGTCACTTGATAGTGTGTCTAGGGCTATTTCCACTCCTTTCAAAAAAATTTACATGTCGGTCCTTGTCATCACTCAGTTTATTGTATCATCATTGAAAGGTCATCATCATCTCTTGATTCAACATCATCATGATTTCATTCATCTCAATGTCACCATTAGTTCATTAGGGTTTCAGTCATCCAAAATCTCTCATTCCATGCATAAACCTGGAAAATAAGGAGTGGTAATACGTAAAGTTGTTCTATGAATTTGGTTTCAAATGTAATTTATGTTTCAAATATTTAATAAGTTCCTAATGTTCCTAAAGTTGCATAAGAAATTTTCAAATCTACAAGTTTACAAAATAAAGTGAAAGACATGTAGTGGGCTATCCCACTACTATGAAGAAAAGTGACCATCAAAATCTATAAAAGACCAATTCAAGCTCATTTTCTCATTCACCTCATTGAATAAGAGTTCTCTCTCACTTACCAAGGAAATCTCAGAAAATTCAAGTCAAAGACAATCAGAAATTTGATGCCAAAGCAGCCACGCTGCGTTTTATGGGCTACACATTGCGCTTTCTTCTACACGTTGTGTTTTATCTCTAAAAGGAATAAAATAAAATTGTGAATGTTTCTGAAGGCTATCAAGTTTTCTAGCATCAGTGCACAAGTAAGTTACACCTCATTAACCCCTCCTTGCAGTTCAATTTCACTTTTTTAGAGTGTAAACCCTCCATTGGACCCTACGTTGTGTTTTAGTGGTTGGCCCATATTTTCAAAATTTTCAAGAAAACCACACCTTCCCATAGTCGTATTACTCTCCCTCACACTCAAAACCATCTCCCATAGCCTTCACACCCCCTCATTCCCATTTTCTAAGCCCCAAAACCTAAACCCTAGCCTAATACTGCAAATATTTGTAGTTTTCCTAGCTAGGACTGTGTAAAAATTCCCTAGCCTAATTCCCATACCCATTTCACTCCATTCCACTTCCTATAGTTCCCTAATATCCCTTTCCATGTCCCTAAATTTTCCTTCTCCCATATCCCTTCCCTAACCCTTTCATCCTATCCCTTTTCTCCCTTCCCCTATTTTGTCCCATTAAGGTTTTTCCCCTTGCAAACAATCAAATGGAGGAGAAGAAACCTTACAATAAGGGAGGCCAGATGTTGAGATATGAGCCATTAACCACTCATGAAGTGATGTCTTCACCATTATCCAACCATTTTTTCAAAGGGCAGGATGTCTTCCTTTTTGTGAACAAGTTGAGAAAGTCAAATACAATGCCCCATTGACTAAATTGTTTTCCACTCAACTAAAAAATGACAAGGTAATGATTGCAGGGGTTACATTCACTATATCAACTGATGTAGTAGATGAGGCTGTTGTCACTCTATAATTTGTAATACTGGAAAGAAAAAATGACATAGGAAAACATCAAACCACTTTGGAGTCCAAGACCTAGGCTTCCTAGACTCATAGAGGGCTCTCTCTGTTTTTATGATTTAACTTGACAATTATAAATACTGATATTAGGATAGTTATAGAAATGAGGGTTGTTTGCTTGATTTATTGGGTGGTTTGATAGACATAGCTATAAAACTTAATCCATTGGGCTATGGAGTCATAAAAGGCGGAATTGTGCATCAACTTTTCAAGGTTATTCACAGGGAAAACTAACTATGTAGACTGGATCTTACTAGCAGTGTGAATATGAGATGGGAGAAGGAGATTAAGGTTCAACTTAAATGCAGATGAGACTGTCTCTGAATTATGAATTCAAGTCCCAGAGGAAAATATTAAGATAACAAACACAAATGGAATTAAGGTGGTCTTCTACCAAATCTTAATCTATTTTTTTTTTTTTGAAATCAAATAAATTGATGCACAACATGAAAAGATAGAGGAAAACATTAATAAAGAGGAAAAAAAATCACCATTAACACAGCTCAAGAATCTTTTGAACGGTCTCTTATTATTAATGCCCAGCTCAAACAATTACAAAGTTATAATACTTCTTACAATGCAAGATTCAACAGGGTCCAATTTTCCAACTTCCAACTCGTGACAGTGAAAATTCAAGCAGTATTTATCTAAAAACTAAGTCGGTTTGCCTGTCTTACTTGGCAACCTTTCATTGATTACAATTTAACATAAAAATGGACAAGTGTGGCCATGCAAGGCCTGATCAGACATCCCTGACAACAACACCGCCTTTGGAATTGATTTTGGGCAACTCTTCGTAAATCCAAATGCTTCAATGGCTCCTTAGAAGATAAAACATTGAGCTTTGGAGGTGGTTGTGATGGTTTCGAAGAGGCAACCAATGCAGGATATGACATCTGGCTCTGTTTCGCAGAAAATGAGCGTTGGGTAATCAAAATTGTGTAGTGTTGTCCACTTTTCATTATTGCAGGTGATTATACTGATGTGTTCTGTGTGAACTCCTTTTTCCTGACTCGACCTCGGTGTCCTTTTGCTACCCGAGCCTTTCGCCGTGTTTTAACCTTTTTTCTAAGAAAAACAACAAAAAAATCAACATACCGGACCTGAAAACCTTTAAATTTTACTCCTGAACTTTATTACATCTGTGGCAACATAGCATTTCACACATTTTAGGGTTTAAGTTATAAGAAATGGTTTTGGTGATGCGATGTGAAGTATGGAGTCGATGTGGCAGGTCATGTGGGACCGGACCACACCCCACAAATCGAAATTTTTAGCATTTAGCAGTGAAGGTAAACTCTAAGGGATGATAAGTGCAAAGTGTGGGGAGGGCAAAGTGACGTGGAGGAAGGTGGGACCCGACCGCATCTCGCAGATCACAAGTTTTAACATTTAATTAGCAAAGGTAAACTTTAACGGATGCGAAGTGTGATGTGTGCCAATTGGAGGATGATGTGGCAATATGCGACCCACAATGTTGATGAGTTATAAAGCAGCCAATGTTTCAGTGGTAAGGTACATTTATGATGTTTTATATGATATGTCAATGTATTTCAACATATTTCAAATGGGTGTGGAGTGGGGGGGTGGAGCTGCTATGGTGGGGCTCGACCGCATTGCAAGTTAAAAGAAATACCTTGCGAGCGCTTAAACAGTAAGTTGTAATGTTTGCAAAATGCGATGGATGGTGGGGGGAAAGGGTGACGTGTCATGGGAACTGACCCACCTTAATCAAAATTGGGGAGATGGGAAAGCAGAAGGGAAAACAATGATATGGTGGTGAAAAATGTAAAGTAGAGAAATGAAGGGGAAAGGCAGAAAAGATAAGGTTTTGGTGACTTTCAAGGGAAATGAAGTGAAAAAGGAAGTGTGGTGGGTGGTTGGGCCCCACTCCATCGCATATCACCTTTGGAAGGTTAAATCATGCACTTAAAACCCAAGGTTGGTTTTCGGAGGGGTCCTAAGGTGATAAGCGGTAATAGAGAAGGGGATGTGAAATTGCAGAAGGGAGACACGTAGCGAGGATGGTGGTAAGGGATACCACTCATTTCGGAACCCCCCCCCCCCCCTATGGTTAAAGTTCAAAATCTGCGGGGAGTGTGAAATGAAACAAGGACCGTCAGATGAGGAGGGGGTGAATGAAGATGGAGGAAAGGTGGAGGGCGATGGAATTTCTTTGTTGTTCGTAGGAGACTCGTTCACTACTTGCACGCGTTCACGACTTGACCCACTTAGGGTGCAAGACTCAACCTAATCACATTCACGACTCTTCCTTTTCTTGTTTTTTCTGCCTTAACTGCTTCTTTGCTACCTTTTCTTCCTTTGATTCTAGCGTTGTAAAATACTTTGAATATTGACATCTATGTATAGTATGCAAAATTTGTAAAGCGAAATTACATAGTCATCTTGTGATACTGTAAATTACAGGGTTCTAATAGAGGCTATAGGGATACCCAATCATGGCGAAAAATGGTTCAAAAACCAAGACCTAGACATTCAAAACTACAAACCCTAACTCAGAAGACATTATCAACAACACATGAAGAAAATTTTCGTGTTGGGCACCTCCTTGAGAAGTATACACCACTGATGAAGATCATCAAGAATTACTTCACTTCTGAGGGAATATTTTCTAGAATATATGGGTATCATGTCAGACTTATCATGAGTTCCACAGGGGTAAAGGAACTTAATTCTCCCTATTACCTCTACAGAAGTTTGGCAAAGATGGCAGAAAAATTTTAGCATAAGCAGAGTAGTATTGAAGGAAGCCTCTTCCACCATGCTCTTATCAAAATAATTATTTTACACCAGCTTGAAAAGAAGAGCATCTCTTGGGAAACCTTAATGAAATCATATGTCTCTTTTCCTTCTAGTAGCCAGCCTACTATCCCTAGTTCGCCATCAGTACCATCAGCACCATCAGCACCATCTAGGCATGTTGAGATTGGCTCACCTAGAAAAATTTCAGTAAGGAGGAAGATTGAGGTCACTCAGACATACCAGAGAGGCAAAAGGATTGTGTTTTCTTCTCAGATTGAGGAAGGAGCCAAGCCCATATCAGCAGAACAGGGATTACCTTTATAGCATGAGACATCTTTGCATGATGAGGAGATCATCCATCATGACATTGACATAGTAGACTTGGAGGCCAGTGAAGAGCATGAAAACATACAACACATCATGAAGTACAAGGATTCTCATATCAAATAACTCAAGGAAAATTTTGCAAGGGCTAATTTCATAATTTCCTTCTTGTAGCAAGAGAACAATCAGTTGAAGGAAAAAAAATTGTCTTTAGAGAAAAATCAGTTTAAATCTTGTTTACAAGATGTGAAATTCAAAGCAGTGGTTGACATTGAATATTCAAAAAAGAATGAAGAGCATGTGACAAGGAAAATAACAAGGACCATGGGTCTCTGAATGGCACTTCAAAAAGAAAGAGATAAAAATCCACGAGATGAAGAGTTGACATTTGAAGAAAGGATAGGCATGGAAATCAATGAAAACAAATATTTTTTGCTTGGGAAAGTCAATATTCACTTGGAGAATCTTCTTTAAAAGGCTAACAGAGAAAAAAAGTTACAAAAACACATGGATGACCACTACTACACCAGGAATCAGATTTACAAAGTCAAACTCAAACAATTGCAAGCAAAACTGAATGAAACCATAATAAGTCAAAAGGAGAAGGGTAACTTGGAGATACTTGCTAATGCTTCCTTAATAGCATAACATACATTTTCAGGCATCTCTAGACCAATGTCATCTTTTGGCCAAAATTGGAAATTTTGAAAACCAGTCACACTAGCAAAAGCGCAACGTGGGCCATGTTGTATTTTTGTTGGGGAGGTCCAATGGATGAATTCTCAACATTTTTGGATTTATCTTGATGAATACTTCAATCAAAGTCAGAGGTGGAGCCATGTCAGGCACTTCTAGAGGGTCAAAATGCCTAAAAACTAGCAACAAATTACCTTTCTGCGCACTTTTTGGAGGCCACGCTATGCTTTCTAAATACTCTTGGGAGAATGAATATTTGGAGAGTTAGGAGCCACCTTTTTGAGTCCTTGAACATCCTATCATGTAGCATACATACAGATATTTCCATAGCAACTTTCAGATCACCATTTGGACACCTGAAAGGCCTTCAAATTTCCGTTTTTCCCATCATGCTGCACTTTCTCCAGGCACGATGTGCTTTCTCCAGCAGGCATTTTCCACAGGAAGTTTGACCTATTTTGACTTTTTACATGTGTAATTGATTAATGATGATGATTTTGTGATGTCATGAAGTGTAATTGAGTTGGTAAATAGCGAAATATGGTAGATGCATGCTTGTTGATGTAATTTCTTGTTATATGTATCTAGTTTCCTATAATGAGGTGAATTGGTTGACCTTCCCTAGACATTAGCGTTTTGTTGAACATATCATGTAATCAACTCCACAACTGATGGATTTGACCCCTAAGAGAGGGGAGATGTCATTTTGGTCTATATCTATCATTTTCAGAGTCATTTGACTGGTTGGACATCAGAGGATTGTAACTATTGTAGCATGTACTTTCACTTTCATATTCAGAAATCAAAGGATGCAGTTGCAGCTATTATCTAGGAATTCATGTGCAGTGAGTTTATGAACATGTATTTTCTCTATTATAGTCTTAAATGAATGATATATAGCTCCTCTTTACATATATTTTATCTTCATTGGCTTTTCTTATAGTTCATAGGTAAAATTCTATTGATTTAGCTTTGTTTATATGGAAATGTCATGTTATCACAAAATTGGACCTGATAGGCTGCTTGATCAGACAATCTCATGTAACTATTTCAAACCTAATATTGTGACTGAGGCTTAGCCTCCTCAACCTGAGAGGGCTCTCTCATGGGTTAATGATATGGATAAAGATATAGATGGATAACTCTATTTAGGAAATAAACTGATAATGATCGATGTAGGTTGAAAATAACATCAACATGTATACATTGGGCTTATGGATTCAAAGAAATTTAGTAATTTAGTGAGTCTACTTAACATGGAAGTTGAGGCATATCAGAGTTTTTAGTGATAAGGCACACACACATGAAACATGTAAAAACACAGTCAATTCACTTATAAAGGAAGTCAGAGCATCTTATAGATGAATTCTGAGTAATATAGATGAACACCACTACAAATAAGATATATAAGAAATAAAAATAGAATAGGAAAACACTAAAAACCCCTTCAAAATCTCAAGTTGGTCAAATAAAATATCTTTGTATTAGCTGAAAATAGTCAATTCACAACAAGCTCAGTTTTGCAAAAAATGTCCAACCCTTGACCTATTCGACCCTATGGCCTTTAATAGACTTCTTACATTATCATATTATCTACCTCTAGGCTAGATACATTGAATTTATATATATTGACACCTTACATAACCATAAAACATGAAATTTATTACAAAACGACACCTATCCTACTTGACAGTCCTATTTCGAAAAGGACTCAAACTTCTTATTACTATCTATAACAACCTTATCTATTTGAAATTACATCATTGAAAAGTGTATCATCACATGGTCGAATTTGGATAATGGCATTCAGTTTTTCATGACCTCTTAGCTGACCTCCACAAAAATAGGAAACAATACCCTGTTTTTTAGGCATAGGATATTTTCCCTTCTTTGAACATTTTGACTATCATTTAATCTTCATTTCATGGTCCTTGGCTATTGAAATTTGGCTTAACATGTCCCATAACTCTTTCCTAACATCCAGCTATCTAAAACCGCTTAAAAAACTGCTCAAAAGGATGTAATGTATTGCGCTACGAAAATACTGCAGTTTCGTAGCGCTTTCTATGGCGCTGCCTTACAAGCCTTTATCTTCAAAAATTCTAACTCTTTCCTCTTGTATCAGCTTTATCATCCTTTAACACATGTCTCATAACATTTTCAGCCCTTAACACCCTTTAAGACTGATCAGGAAGACAAAAATGTAGCTACAGCGGCTTCGTAGCGCTTTACTGCTTTTTAAGCCTGGAGGCGCTACGAAACTGCTGAAAACTACTAAAAACACAGTTTTTTGCTTAATTTTGTCAAATGAAAATTGTAGTTGCCAAAAACTTGTAACCAACATGTCTTCATCATCCACAAACCATAAAAACCATAAACCAACTTCATTTTAGCTTCTTTGAGACATTTCTTCTTTATTTACAATTGGTTGGCCTATTGGTTCTTCTAAGACTGTCATTTTAATGCCTTTGATTTGTAGCTCATCATGAATTAACTCTAGTTGCTCTTGTAAATCCTTCACCTGGCCTTTAAGTCTTTTGTTAGTAGCTCTTAGATGGGTGTTTATTATTCTGACAAACTTAGCTTCTTTTATTGCTGGAATTGTCCACTTGACAAACTATTGTGTATTGTCTTTCCTCTGCCATAGTGCTTCAGAGAACCTCCCAGCCTCTCCTGATATAAATGTTCAGCCTCACTTGATATGGATGCAGTAATCCCTTTGAAATAACCAGCCACAAGTTTGGCTCAATATAATAACGCTCTAGAGCTCAACTATTACGCATGGAGGCAAAATGAATGAGAATGACTAATTAGGAAAAGATTTGAATTTTAAATGTCCTCTCATGACCGAAAATGATGTCTCATTCATTACCTACACTGACCATGATGACTGCAAACGTGGGTATGTACTTCGATTTCATCATTACATGCCTCAACAGACATCTAAGTTACCCTTTCCCAACGGTTTCTGACATTTGACAACTCGACTGAAAAGACAGTTACAAAACCACACTTTCATAGCGCTTGTAGTGTAAATTTTACTGTTTACGCTACGAAACTATCAGTGCTTTCGTAGTGCAAAGTGACTTTTTATAGTGTAATGCGCTACGAAACTGTGGTTTCTTAGCTAATGAGGCATTTTTGGTACAAAAACTTTGGAAAATGAAGTGAAATGGAAAATTATGAATGTTTTGACATGAAAGAGTTTAAAAATTAATTTTTTTAAACCTTAAGGTAAGCTCAAGCTATAAAAATTTTAAAACTTCCCTTGATCAAACTTAAAATGACTCCTAAAACCATATTTTGATCCATGACCCTATGTAACCTTGTCAAAATGATGTTTTGAATTTTTTGAGTGATAAAAATGGCTCCACTTGGGATAGTGTGCCCCTGTGGTACACTAAAGAACTAGTAGTTCCAGTGCTACTATCCATCTTCTTGAAAAAAAAACAGAAAAAAATTTGAAATTGCCAAGCTTTTGCTTCAAACTCTAATGGCATTCACCTCGGGCTTAAGCTTGATGATTTAGCTTGAAAACCAACTTTGTACCAACTGAAAACATGCTCATTCAACTTTGAGCTTATTCATACACTCCTACCTACCCTAATAGCTGCAATCTCCATTTTTTAATTCAAGCAACATGAAACTTCCAATGAAGCCAGTCATTTATCTGATCTGACACTTGAACCTCTTGATTACGCTTGAACCAAAAATAAACAAGATACTGAAATGATCAAGGCAACATAAGATGCATCTGATCTTCATAATGAAAATATAACTGGAAATCTGGATTATAGAACTCTTCCATGTAGTCATCTATAGGATCATATAAGACATAATTTGTTTGATAATTCCCAACACATTCTGCAGCTTTGGACAACTCATATATGCTTTTCTCAGCCATACAAGATTTCATTTGTGTGCTATCAAACTGATTTTCAAACTGATTTTCAAAAATAGGGTATTCTTCCTCAATCTCAAAAGAGAAAGGTAGCAACACCCTCTGTATGTGTTCTAGCATTAAAAAACTTTGAAAAGACTGATCTTGATCATGAATACTATAATATTGAATTTGATCTTCGAAAACTTGAATGTCTTTTTCAATGTTCTTAGCAACTTCATCCAAAAACTAAATCTTATCTTCTGACTTGCACTTAAATGATTTCTGATTAGAAGACAAGGATAAAGAAAAAATTTCATCCACTTCCTCATTAGTGTGATCATCATTTGATGTAGGCTGATGCAAGAAATGACATGAAGAATAAACTCCGTCCTTTACCTGAGGATTGTAGCAGTTATCTTCCAATATTTCCTCTTGCTGTTTGAAATGATTCTCATACTCCTGATGATCAAAGGATTGACAAGTCTGCTGCAAATTTTCATTAAACTCATAGGATGTAACATGATTTTCATAAATAAAATCCTGCTGGGTTTCATTTTCATCCAAGGGAGAGGTTATCATTTCTTCTTGGTGATGAAATGGATTGTCATGAAGGGCCTATAAAATTTCCTCATCCATGAACTCATCATCTTCATAACAATTATCCACATATTCAATAAAACTCACACAATTTTTATAGCAGTCTTTGACCAGCAGTAAGGAGGGATGATACTCTTCATACATCTCATAAAATGCAACATGAAAATCAACAAGAGAATATAATGAACCATTTGGCAAACTTTCATACCAAGACCATGCTTTTCCTTCTAAAGTGGCCATAAACATCTTCATGAGATAATCCTCAGGGAATTTAACCTTAAGTCTGTGTACATGCTTATGGAATCTAACCAAATGAAGAGCATCATTGTCTTTCTTTTCATATTTAAATATAGGAAGATCAATTAACCATTCGACCTTTGGCATAGGATTTGGAAAACCAGGAATATGAGACTGATTCATAGGGGCATACCTGGAATAAATTCTTGCAATGGAACTCATCTTGAAACTTCATCAAGCTACTTACATTCAAGCAGTAGAGTCACCCTACAAATGATTATTTGATGTGTGGATTCACCAGAGCAGAAATAAAACCAATATGTGTCTAAGTGTATGCGGCTCTCAGAGCTTAGAACTAAAATTTTGTCGTTCTTCCCAGGGAAAATTTACACCTTCGCTCCCCAGCAACGGTGCCAAAATTTTATCACAAAATTGGAACTGATAGGCTGCTTGATCAGAAAATCTAATGTAACTATTTCAAACATAATATTGTGACTGAGGCTTAGCTTCCTCAGCCTGAGAGCGCTCTCTGAAGGGTTAAAGATATGGATAAAGATATAGATGGCTAACTCTATTTAGGAAATAAATTGATAATGATAGATGTAGGTTGAAAATAACATCAGCATGTATACATTGGGCTTATGGAGTAAAAGAAATTAAGTAATTCAGTGAGTCTACTTAACATGGAAGTTGAGGCATATCAGAGTTTTTAGTGATAAGGCACACACACATGAAACATGTAAAAACACAGTCAGTTCACTTATAAGGAAGTCAGAGCATCTCATAGATGAATTATGAGTAATATAGATTAATACCACTACAAATGATATATATAAGAAATAAAAATAGAATAGGAAAACACTAAAATCCCCTTCAGAATCTCAAGTTGGTCAAATAGAAGATCTTTGTATTAGCTGAAAACAGTCAATTCACAACAAGCTCAGTTTTGCCAAAAATGTCCAACCCTTGACCTCTTTGACTGTATGGCCTTTAATATACTTCTTAAGTTATCAGATGATCTACCTCTAGGCTAGATACATTGAACTTCTATCTATTGATACCTTGCATAACCATAAAACATGAAATTTATTACAAAAAGACACCTATCCTACTTGACAGTCCTATTCCGAAAAGGACTCAAACTCCTTATTACTATCTATAACAACCTTATCTATTTTAAATTACATCATTGATAAGTGTATCATCACATGGTCGAATTTTGATAATGGCATTCAGTTCTTCATGACCTCTTAGCTGACCTCCACAAAAATAGGAAACAGTACCCTGTTTTTAGGCATAGGATCTTTTTCCTTCTTTGAACATTATGACTATCATTTAATCTTCATTTCGTGGTCCTTGGTTTTTTAAAGTTGGCTTAACATGTCCCATAACTCTTTCCTAGCCTCCAGCTATCTAAAACTGCTTCTAAAACTACTCAAAAGGATGTAATGTATTGCGCTACGAAAATATAGCAGTTTCGTAGCGCTTTCTGTAGTGCTGCCTTACAAGCCTTTATCTTCAAAAATTTTAACTCTTTCCTCTTGTATTAGCTTTATCATCCTTTAACACATGTCTCATAACATTTTCAACCCTTAACACCCTTTAACACAGATCAAGAAAACAAAAATGCAACTACAACGGTTCATAGCGCTTTACTTATTTTTAAGCCTGGAGGCACTACGAAACCACTGAAAACTACTAAAAACATAGTTTTTTGCTTAATTTTGTCAAATGAAAATTGTAGTTACCAAAAAATTGTAACCAACATGTCTTCATCATCAACAAACCATACAACCATAAACCAACTTCATTTTAACTTCTTTGAGGCATTTCTTCTTCATTTACAATTGGTTGCCCTATTGGTTCTTCTATGACTGTCATTTTAATGCCTTTTCTCTGTAGCTCATCATGAATTAATTCTAGTTGCTCTTGTAAATCCTTCACTTGGCCTTTAAGTCTTTTGATAGTAGCTCTCATATGGGTGTTTATTATTCTGACAAACTTAGCTTCTTTTATTGTTGGAATTGTCCACTTGACAAACTGTTGTGTATTGTCTTTCCTCTGCCATAGTTCTTCAAAGAAACTCCTAGCCTCGCTTGATATAAATGTTCAGACTTGCTTGATATGGATGTATTAATCCCTTTGAAATAACCAGCCACAAGTTTGGCTCAATATAATAATTCTCCAAAGCTCAGCTATTACGTATGGAGGCAAAAGGAATGAGAATGACTAATTAGGAAAAGATTTGAAATTTAAATGTCCTCTCATGACCGAAAATGATGGCTTATTCATTACCTACACTGACCATGATGACTGCAAACGTGGGTATGTACTTCGATTTCATCATTACATGAGTCAACAAACATCTAACTTACCCTTTCCCAACAGTTTCTAACATTTGACAACTCGACTGACAAGACAGTTACAAAACTACACTTTCGTAGCGCCTGTAGTGTAAATTTTACTGTTTACGCTACAAAAATATCAGCTCTTTCGTAGCACAAAGTGACTTTTTATAATGTAATGTGCTACGAAACTGTGGTTCTTGGCTAATTAGGCATTTTTGGTATAAAAACTTTGGGAAATGAAGTGAATGGAAAATGATGAATGTTTTGACATGAAAGAGTTTAAAGATGAATTTGTTTAAACCTTAAGGTAAGCTCAAACCAAAAAAAAATAAAACTTCCCCTGATCAAACTTAAAATGACTCCTAAAACCCTATTTTGACCCATGAACCTCTGTAACCTTGTCAAAATGATGTTTTGAATTTTTTGAGTGATAACATGTCATTTTGTGTTTAATGCTTCTAGTTTAATGAATTCATGATTTAACATGCTTATTAAATCCCTCTACGTTTTTATAACCTCCACAATACCTACAAAACCCTAAACCATCATAGATCCACTAATACCTTTCTCATTTATATCTTTGTAGCTATAAACCCTTTGATACCTAGACCGAGCTACTTGGTTTCATCCCTGATCCAGCATCAAAACCTAAAACACTCAAAAACTACCTGATCCTATCATATCTAGCCTAATATCCTTCATATCATAGTCAATACTTGACTTTTACCTCATAGTGAGATCCCTCTCAGCCTGGTAGGGCTAGCTACTTGGTCAAAGTGGTATGTGGTTACCTTTGTCAGTCTCCTTTTCGGCCTTTAAAGAACTGGTGGAGTGCTAACATTCGGGCGTCGTTGCCAGGGAAAGAAGTGATAGATCTTCCTTGGGTGTACTATTACTTTTAATCGAATTCTAGGCATGTGGGTGATAGGCCCTAGTGTTCGTGAAGGATTTTTCAAGTTGCAGAGAGCCAAGGTGTAGAAAGAAATAATACAATGGCTTTGAAAAGATACACAATATCAAATCCTAATCCACATCCAGGTTCTCCTATTGAAGATCCAGGGAAACTCATCAGAAAACAGAGATCTCAGTATTCAGAGATTCAGTCGGGTCCATCTTCATTGGGAAGGTCTACATCATTTCCTGCAAAAATATTATCACTTGAAGATATTCCATTCAATTTGAAACTTGAATTATCTCTCTTTAGATCAAAATAAAAAACATCCTTGTCTGAAATAGTGTTTGATCCCTTGAGGTTTTCTGAAGTTACATCATTATTTGAAATAATATTTGATTCTCTAAAGATTTACTATGGTACATTATCTGTAGAATTCAAATCTAAGTCAGATTTTGATAGGAAAGTCTGGAGTCAGTTTGTTAGACTTGAAAAGTTAGCCAACCAGCTCCAAAATACATCTGAGAAAGCTATCATCTAGTATCAACAAGAACCTTTGTTCATTCCAACACCATCTCAATCAGCTGCTGACACTTCTTCCATCCCTTCTACATCATGTCCTCCTCATAAACCTTCTCAGTCTACCCCTCCCATTGTTACTCTTGCACTACGTTCAGCAGGGTTCATGGTGAGATTTGCACCCCTAATTTTACCTGGTCAAATTTCACCTTTACCACATGGCTATGGTCATGGGCTTCCTCTCTTTGATGAAACCTCAGAGATTAGTGCTAGACAACACCTAGTGAAAGTCACTGAATTCATTGATTTAGAGGATATTGATGTCGATGATGAAAAAATGAGGATCATTTCCCAAAGCTTCTCTGAGGATGTAAAAACATGGTTTCTGTATTTAACTTCCCATTCCATAGCAATATGGAGAAATTAACTGATGCATTTATATCTAGATGCAAAGTGAAAAATAATCCACTTCGGGTTCTTTCAGAATATGAAAATGTAAAAAGAAATCCTAATGAGTTTTTTTAGGACTTTACTGCTCTCTTTAACCTGGTATATAACTCAATCCTCAATGATATCAAGCCTCCTCCAAGTTTGGATCTCTTGCACTATATGGATGAATTTGATCTGGGTATGGCATATTAGCTCCCAGAAAGAAGCCCTGTAACACTTGAGAAGATGCAGAAAAAAGTGGTTAGTGTCAAAGAAAATTTGATGATCAAAAAGTCAAAGAAAAAAGGTGAAAGAAAGGTGGAAATTAAGGAGGAACCATCCACATCCTCTCATTCCAAATTGGATACCTTGATTAGGATTGTGGAGATAATGGTGGATATAATTTCTATCATTGAAAGGCAACCAGAAAATCAGGTTCAGAATCCTAATTTCCGAGGTCAGCAACAACAGCCTTAGTTTAGGATTAAATAGAGGGAATAAAGAGCTCCAGAGTAGCCAACCCAACAGCATATGCAAAACAATTATGCTCAAGGGGTTGAAGAGGAAGATGATATTGTAGAAGATAATCATTTCTTCACATAAGATGGACAACCTGTCTTCCTTACAGAGGATGAAGAATACAATGAAAAAACAAATTTACTGAAATACGAGGATTATATGCTTGCAAATGATGATGAGTTGGAGGTCCAATCCGATGACTATCAATGGGGGTATCTCAATTCTCTCAACTCACATCAGAGACAATATTATTTGAGAAACTGAGATGTTCCTATCACTCCTATTCAGAACAAGACAACTCAGCAAAAAGATATTCAACCCAAACAAAATCTCCAAGCTAGTCAAAACAAGGGAAACGAGCCTACTACTATAAATCAGAGCAAGAACAACTAGGCATATACAAGTACACAAAAAAAAGAGAACTAATACCAAAGGAAGGAATCTGCAACAAAAAACCATCCTGACAAGAGGGACATCGATGTAAAAGAGGTAGATAAACAATCCAACCTATTTAGCTTAGAAAATGAAATCTCTAAGTTGAAAGTTACTATCCCATTGACCGAGCTTATGAAAAATAACCAATACAAATATCATGTTGGTAAAATGTTGAAATTAGACCCTATGTCAGATATGGTTAATGTTGAAGATGATCAACCCAAGCTCCTTCTTGGTCCAGCCATAGATGGTCAACTAGAAGATAGTGAAGTTCTCATGTTTTATCTCGGTTTGAGGGTTCATCAATGTATCCTCCATAATGTCATGTTTGATTCTAGATATTCTCATAACCTGATGCCAAAGGCAATAATGGAAAAATTGGGCTTGGAAATAACTCGACCTTACCATGATATTTACTCTTTTGATTCTGGTATAGTACGATGTCCCGGTCTTATAAAGGACTTGGTGGTTTCACTTGAGAAAATTCCTGCTAAAAATGTCTTAATGGAGGTGGTAGTGGCTAATATACCTCCGCAGTATGGCATGATGCTATCAAGTTCATGGGGAGAAAAGTTAAGAGGTACTCTACAATTGGTTTTCTCTTATGCCACTATCCTAGTTTTTGGGCAACTAAGGAAGTTGTACCAGGAGACAAAAATGAAGTATATGATCACCAGTATAGAGAAACCAAATAATCACCCTATCAATTATGTACATACTGATCTTGAGTCCTTTATTTTGTTTAATGATAGTGGTTTTAATGATATAGATAGTCATATTATAGAATTTGAGGAAATTCCAGAAATTTCAAATAATGTCCAAGTAGTTTTGGATGAGGGACAAGGAAATTAGCCTAGTGCTTCAGAGAAAATACTAGAAAAGTAAGAAAAAGGAACTGAACAGGTTGAAAGAGTGACCCAAAAGAAAGAAACAAATCAGACTGCAAAATTTCAACTTCCCGATGCTGATAATGGTCTTCAGACCATGGATTTTGATGGTGCCTTAGGAAAATATGGGGCGTGAATCAGAATCTGGATCCGTAGTCCACTTCATCAATCAGGTAAAATTCCAAAAAGTATGATATTGTGTTCCTATAAGTTAGATTTCGATTTCTCCAATAATGAATATGAGTATGAGGCATTGATCACCGGCCTCAAAATTCTAAAAAAGTTAGGTGCAAAGAGAATCACTATTTATGGCGACTCCAAGCTTGTAATCAAGTAGGTAAAATGGGAATACCAGGCAAAGAATCCAAGGATGAGATCATATCGAAATTTTTTACTTGACATTATCAATTTTTTTCCTGAATATATGTTGTCGGTTAGTCCAAGAAGTCAGAATATTATGGAAGATCCACTTGCCACAGTGAAAAGTAACTATAAATTTCCAATATTCTCTAATAGGAATTTTGAAATTCATTTCAAACACCGACCAACTATCCCTAACAACTTGAGGTATTGGAAATTATTATGGGATGAAAAATAAGTGAATAATTTTCTACAGATGGAAGGTGAGTTTGAAAATTCTTATATTGATGAGGTATATGATAAAGATGATCAAATGATCAAGGCTACTCGAGTTGATGTGTTACAGCTTAAAGATAATAACATTCCAAGGGTCTTGTACCTTTGGAAGATTTTTTTGATCAATATGATGTTGCTAGAAAGCTGACCATGGTTCCTACTGAGAAGGGTGTCGAAGATGTGAATATTGGAACAACAGACAATCCCAAAATGGTCAAACTGTCCAAGCCCTTATCTCTAGAAATGAAAGGTAAATACCCAACCTTGTTATCTAAATTTTATGATGTATTTACTTGGGACTATGCAGATCTGAAATTATATGACAGAAATATCATCTAGCATACAATTCCATTCAAGCCTGATCAAAAGCCCTTCCGACAAAAATTGAGAAGAATAAATCCTAGATTGTTACTATCAATAGAGAAAGAGGTAAACAAACTCTTTAAAGCCGATATCGTTGTTCCCATTAGATTTTCTGAATGGATGTCAAATCTTGTTATGGTGAGAAAGAAAATGGGAGAGATCAATCTTTTTATTGATTTCAGAAACTTGAATAAGGTGTCCTTAAAAGATAACTATCCCCTTCCCAACATGGACCATATCCTATAAAGAGTGGTTGGGTCATCTCTAATTTCTCTTCTTGATGGACATTCAAGATATAATCAAATCTTGGTGCATCAAGATGACCAAGAGAAAATTGCTTTCACGACACCTTGGGCCCACCTTCAAGTATGCCAAATGCCATTTGGGCTCAAGAATGTAGGAGCCCTTTTTCAGCGGGTGATGGACATCGCTTTTGCAAATGAAAATGATTTTTTTCTAGTAGTATACCTTGATGGTTTGACTGTTTTCTGCCATTATGATGATGATCATTTATATCATTTGAAATTGGTATTTCAGAAGTGTAGAAAGTTTGGGATTTCACTTGATCCCAAAAAGAGTTTTTTTTCCATGGAGGATGGCAAGCTTCTTGGCCATATCATGTCCAAATATGGTATCCGTAATGATCCATCCCAAATTGAATTCATTCAGCAAATAGGTTTTCCACACAGCAAGAAGGAGATCCAAGATTTTAATTGTAAGATTAATTTCTTGAGAATATTTATCCCAAACCTTGTCAAGCATCTTCGAGAGATGACCAATATGCTCAAAAAGGACAACAAGGTAAGGTGGTCGAGGGATGCTAAAAATAATTTAATTCAATTAAGTTTTCTTTTACAACAAATCCTATTTTGATTAGCCCCAACTATACCATTGGTTTCATCATATTTTCATTTGCCTCCAAACATCCTTTGGTTGTTGTTTTGATTCAAAGGAAGGATAAGACCGAGCAGCCCATTACTTTCTTCAGCTGTACCATTAGAGATTTTTCCCTTAGATAAAACATCATTTAGAAGCAAAAATTGGCCCTAGTAAAGGCATTAAAGGACTTTCGAGTGTATATCCTTCACTCACACATTCTAGCCTATGTCCCTAATGCAGTAGTGAAGTATTTCCTCATGCAAACTAATCCAAAAGGAATAAGAGGAAAGTGGATAGAAATTATGCTAGAGTATGATCTCGAGATCAAGCCTACAAAGTTGATCAAAGGACAAGGATTGGCCAAGTTGATGGTTGAATCCAATTTACATGCACTTGACATCAATCTAATTTCATTTTTGTCCAAAGGAGAAGATTATGACTCACTCATACAGGTATTAGAAATTTTTCTCTCATCCCCTTGGTATGCCGACATCATTTATGTTCTTCATAATTTTAGTCCTCCCCCAGATATGTCTAAAATAAAGGGTATAACATTAAATTTAAAATATTCCAAGTGTTTCATTTTAGACAACACTCTATATTGGAAAGACCCAAGAGGTGTAATTCTAAATTGTCTGGTAGAAAGTGAAGCCAAGTAGGTAATGAGTGATTTTCAAAAAGGAGATTGTGGAGGTCATTTTTTTTGGAAAAATACTACAAATAAAGTGTTAAGGGCTGGTTATTATTGGTCTACTCTTTTCGTTGATTTGTATAAAACCATGATGAGCTGTCACAAATGCCAAATATTTCAAGGTAAGAGGAAGTTGCTCTCACTGCCTTTGCAACCCATATTCGTGCAAGCACCATTTCAGCAAAGGGGCCTTGATTTCATTGGAGAAATCCACCTTGCATATTCCGCCCAACACAAGTGGATCTTGACAGCTACTGACTACTTCACCAAATGGATTGAAGCAATCCCAACAAGGAAAGCTATATATTTAGCCATTATTCAATTTTTGGAAACTAATATTTTGTCTCGATTTGGCTGTCCCCACAAAATAATTACCAATAATGTGGTTTCATTCAAGTCCAAGAAAAAGGTTGAGTTTTGTGAGAAATACGACATCAAATTGGATCACTCGGTCGCATATTATCCACAAGGTAATGGATTGGTTGAATCTTCAAACAAACCTTTGGTCAACATTATAAAGAAGATGTTGGAGGAAAATAAGAATAACTGTCATAATAAACTTATTAATGCCTTGTGGGTGGACAGAGTGAGTAGCAATAAGTCAATAGGTACATCTCCCTTCCAATTGGTATATGGAGTCGACACATTTTTCCCTACATCACTTGTCCCAGTTATGAAAATATTATAGCAAGCAGTTAGTGAAATGAATGATGTGAAGTGTTGGATCAATCAGATGATTCATCTCCACCAAACCAAGGATGAGGTGTTTCAAAACACCTATAAGCTTCAAGATATAATTAAGAATGTATATGATCGCAAGATAAAGGTAAAGGATTTCAAAATCGGTGATGTGGTCCTCCATTGGAATGCTAGAAATGAAGAGAAAGGGGAAAATGCTAAATTTCAGAACTTATGGAAGGGACCATACAAAATTTCAACTTCAAGAGGGCAACATGCCTATCTATTAGAAGAAATGAATGGAGAATATTGCATAGGAGGACCAGTCAATGGTAGGCTTCTCAAGCACTACCTTTACTGCGCATATTTCTGAAGTTTCTTAACGTTATTGTACATATTAGATTATTTTTTCTGCTAAAGTGTGAAGGAGAGAATCATCGGATTTTGGAGCCCGAAATGAAGGCCATAAAGCTCCCTTGATTTGATGTTGATTTCTAAGTTCAATAAAATTCAAGTCAGTTCATTTTTTAGTCAATTTTCATTATTAAGTCTCGTCTTTTGATTTTTGACGCCATGCCCAATGGTTAGGCTACTTGGTCTACGGTGTTCTTGACACCTCCAAGGAGATGTCATCCCCAATAATAGCCAATGTTAGTGTCATTATGTTCATCCTATCACCAGTGATCAACTATGGTCTTACAATGTCTTGTTAGGTTTTCAAAGTCAATTTTTTGTCATTTCATTAGGTTTTTAAATAAATATTTTGTGACTGGATAGTGTTTCTAGGGCTATTTCCACCCCTTTCACAAAAAATTTACATGTCGATCCTTGTCATCACTCAGTTGAGTGTATCATCATTGAAAGGTCATCATCATCACTTCATTCAATGTCATCATGATTTCATTCATCTCAGTGTCACCATTAGGTTATTCCGGTTTCAATCATCCAAAATCTGTCATTCCATGCATAAATATGGAAAATGAGGAGTGGTACTAGGTAAATTTGTTCTATGAATTTGGTTTCAAATGTAATTTATGTTTCAAATATTTAATAAGTTCCTAATGTTCCTAAAGCTACATAAGAAAGTTTCAAAGCTACAAGTTTTCAAAGTAAAGTGAAAGACATGTAGTGGTCCATCCCACTTATAATATGAAGAAAAGTGACCATCACAAGCTATAAAAGACCAATTCGAGCTCATTTTCTCATTCACCTCATTGAAGAAGAGTTATCTCTCACTTCCCAAGGAAATCTTAGAAATTCAAGTTAAAGAAAATCCAAAATTTGATGCCAAAGAAGCCACGTTGCGCTTTCTGGGCTACACATTGTGTTCTCTCTCTCAAAGGATTCAAATAAACTTCTGAAGGTTTCTAAAGGCTAACAATGTGTCTAGCATCAGTGAAAAATTAAGTTACATCTTAGTGACCCCTCCTTGCATCTCAATTGAATCAATTTTTTAGTGTAAACCCTCCATTGGCCCCGAAGGTGTGTTTTAGTGGTTGGCCCATATTTTCAAATTTTGCAAGACAAACACACCTTCCCGTAGTCTTGTTACCCTCCCTTGCACTCAAAAACATCTCCCATAGCCTTCAAACCCCCTCATTCCCATTTCCTAAGCCCCAAAACCTAAACCCTAGCCTAATACTGCAAATTTTGGTAGTTTTCCCAGCTAGGACTGTGTAAAAATTCCCTAGCCTAATTCCCATACCTATTTCACTCAGTTCCACTTCCTATAGTTCCATAATACTGCTTTCCATTTCCCTAAATTTTCCTACTCTCATCTTCCTTCCCTAACCCATTCATCCTATCCCTTTTCTCCCTTCCCCTCTTTTGTCCCATTAGGGTTTTGCCCATTGCAAAAAATCAAATGGAGGAGAAGAAGCCTTACAATAAGGGAGGCCAGCTGTTGAGATATGAGCCCTTAACCACTCATGAAGTGATGTCTTCACCATTATCCAGCCATTTTTTTCAAAGGGCAGGATGTCTTCCTTTTTGTGAACAAGTTAGGAAAGTCAAATACCTTGCCACATTGCCATAAATTGTTTTCCACTCAGCACAAAAAGGAAAAGGTAATGATTTCAGGGGTTACATTCACTATATTAATTGATGTAGTGGATGAGGCCACACAGATACCCAATCATGGTGAAAAATGGTTCAAAAACAAATACTTAGACATTCACAACTACAAAACCTACCTCAGAGTATATTATCAACAATGCATGAAGAAGATTTTTTCAATTGGGCACCTCCTTGAGAAGTATGCACCATTAATTAAGATCATCATGAATTACTTAAATTGCGAGGGAATTTTTTCTAGACTATATGGGTATCATGTCAGAATTCTCATGCATTTCACAAGGGTAAAGCCACTCAATTTTCCCTATTACCTCTACAAAAGTTTCACAAAGATGGCAGAAAATGTTCAACATAAGCAGAGTAGTCTTGAAGGCAGCCTCTTCCACCATGCTCTTATCAAAATCATTGTTTTACACCAGCTTGAAAATAATATCATATCTTAGAAAACCTTCATGCAAGCATATTTCCTTTTTCATTCTAGTAGCCAATCTACTAGCCCTAGTTCACCATCAGCACCATCAGCACCATCTAGAGATGTGGATATTGGCTCACCTAGCACATTTTTATTGAGGAGGAAGATTGAGGTCACTCAGACATACCAGAGAGGCAGAAGGCTTGTGTATTGTCCTCAGATTGAGGAAGGGGCCAAGCCCATATCAATAAAACGGGGATTACCTTTGCAGCATGAGGCATATCTGCATGATGAGGATATCATCCATCATGAAATTGACATAGTAGACTTGGAGGCCAGTGAAGAGCATAAAAACCTACATAAGATCATCAAGGACAAGGATCCTCAGATCAAGGAACTCGAGGACAATTTGGAAAGCACTAATTTCATAATTTCCTTCCTAGATCAAGATAACAATCAGTTGAAGGTAAAACAATTGTCATAAGAGAAAAATCAGTTTAAATCTAGGTTACAAGATGTGAAAGGCAAAGCATTGGTTGACACTGAAGATTCAGAAAAGCATGAAGAGAAGGTGACAAGGAAAATACCAAGGACCATTGGTCTCCGAAGGGCACTGTTAGCATCTTGTAATTTACAATATCACAAGGTGACTATGTATTTGTTATTTGCAAATTTTCATATTGTAGATATATTCCAATATTCAAATGTATTCCCAAAGAAGAAAAAACAAACAAAAAAAAGGAAAAAAGAAAAGTCCCACAAAAGAAAAAATGAATATTTTGGAAAGTGGTGCAAATCAAAATGACACTACTATTTAGGAAATTTTGTGCAATCATACAGTTTAAGCATGATTGTACCATTTTGAATTTTCTGCTGATAGGTTAGAAAATGAATATTTTCCAAACCATTTAATCTTGGACTATAGTTAGATAGGTAGAAAATGACATTGGTTCAACAGCTTAATCTGAACCATTAGGAGAAATAAGGGATATGTGATAGGTTAAAAATTCAAAGGAAAAAGGAGATTAAGGGTCTACAAGTCTAAATGCACCCTAAAAAGAAGAGAAATGGTTAGAGTTGTAGTTTGGGTAGGTAGATATTTGGAAAAATGAAAGGGAAACAATGTAAGGCCGATTCTTTAAATAAAAAGTCTAAAGACTGCTTGAGTATTTTCCTATGATAAAAAAGGAGAAATCAAGCAAAGAAAAATAAAATTGCAAGGAAAAGGATGCTTTAAAGCTTCGAAAGGGAGTGTTTTTTATAAATATTGGAACCTTATGGTATATTTTTTATCCCTGAGTCCCGACCACATACATATCTTTTTACCCGCCCCTTAGATATTTTTCTTATCCTAAGTTTTATTTACCCCTCGACACTCATACCTTGATCCCACAGTCACGTCATCTATCCTATCATTCCCCACATCATGCCATCCCCACCTGAGTTAACACACCCCGCATATCCCCTCATCTCCGCGCGCTCGCCTCACATCCAACGGCCCATGTTTGATTCCAGCCCCCCCTCACCCTCTAAAGGGATCCAAAATGGTTAGTACTCAATACTACCCAGCCCGCTATGTGTCATGCCCTTGGGTTGTTTGCAACCCCCTCTCCCCCCCCCCCCCCCCTCCACAATACAGCTTACAGCCTACCCCCCCCCCCCCCCCCCCCGCCCACCCCCCTCCGAAAAAGGTTTCCGCCTCCACATGAAACCACCCCCTGTTGAACCGTTGGGCTATCCATTGTCTGCTCCTGCCTTGCCACCTGCCCGCTGACCTGTCCCCCCATCCAATCACATTCATTCCCACCAATGTGTTCGTTTCGCCATGAATGGTCAGGTCGTTGTCCAACGGACCCGCGCCACCCCCAACGTCTCATGAATCACGGGTTAAAGGCCAAATTCACACCTGTTATATAATTTTACTATGTTTATTTTGATTGAAAATTTGCAGAGACCGAATTTTCCAAGAATATGTAGGAAAATATCACACGTTAAAGGATTTTTTGCAAGGGGGCATGTGTCCACCAAAGGTATCAATAATTCTCAGGCAACCGAGTCACATTTTCACTATCACAGGATTCTAATTGTGGTACCTTCCATTCTCTCCCTTCCGCAATACAAAATTTTCCCCTCCCTGCTCCCTTTTCTTATATCCCATTCTCCATTACAAATTAAAGATCAGTCACAGAAGATTAACCATGCCTCCTAAGAAGGATCGGGAACCTTTCAACCCCATGGTATACCCACAATTGGATTTGGATCATACAATCTTCGTAGACCGAGATTACAAAATCCATGAAACAGAATCATACTTTGACTTGTTTGATGTCTACTGCTGGCTTGAAGACAAATTTCTCGATGAAGCCGATGATATCAGCCTGTGGGAGACCCAATTTCCTTTGTACATTTTTCCCAAGACCCAGAGTTGCCCTGAATTCATCAGAAAATTCCAGGCCTACTATGACATCAATCAGAGGTTCTTAGTCACCCCAACAGGAGAATCTTGTTCACCATCAATGCCAAGTCCATTCAGCAAATGATGCAGGCCCCCACACCTAAACAATCAGTCCCCTTTTCTTATGAATCCCTAAGAAAAATTTGTCAGATTATTTACTTTGCCATAAGAGCCAAAACTTTGCAACTTTTCATGGCAACTGATGCACCTATGCCTACCAAAAACCCACCCTACCCTATATATATTTTTCCTGAAAGAACCAAGAAAATTTTCACTGTCCATTCTTATTTATTGGGTTATCACTCTGATCAATGGGTTGATGAAGCTGTGATAGGATTTTTGTCCACTCTTTCCTCAGAAGCTAAACCCACCATCATGTTTGATTATGCCAGTTCCTAGTAGATGCCATTCATGAACAATTCTTAAGGTTTCACACAAAGGTATTTTTCAAATACAACTTTGTGTTAGAATATATGTTTGTGTATTTCTAGTCCAATAGGTCTCAATTCCATATGACTAAGGTAAATCAAGATGTTGAACCTCAATCTGTCATTTTCTAGGCTACCCTGCTAGTAAAGGAGTAGAAGAGCTATACATACAAGGATTTTGTGGATTTTTTTGTGCATCTATCCACCAGCACCCTCAGCAGTGCAGCAGAGTCCAGGATAAGTGAAGATATTAGGAAAACCATGCAGCTAACAGAGTAGGTGAAGACAGCAGATTGGTACTTGTACCAAAATTACACAGAGATTCAAGTTTATGGAAGTGATCTAGCCCCTTCCAAATTTCCAAAATTCCTCTCCATGAGGGTCTTCGCATTGGAGTACATAAGGCAGATGATAGATGCAGATGATCTCCATTCCATTTTTGCAAAGAATAAGGCTCAATTCAAGATCAAGACACAAGTGGGGCCTTTCATCTGCAATAGCATAGCAGTAGGAGAAGAGGCAGATAAAATACTGAAGGGGATGGGTTTCAGTCATAGTTTCACCTGGTCCTATGACCCTGCAAGGATTATCTCCAAGAAAAGGGTGGAAAACAGGTCCACACCCTATGTCCATACACACAAACCTACAATTGAGCAATATGCCAACCAAAAAGAAAGGGTGGCAAACACCCTCCAAGAAGAAGAGAAACAAGTAATCTCCACTTCAGGTATTCAGACTCCAACACCACAAGAAATGAGGAATGTAGAAGAAAAAGATGACAAATAGAAATAACCAAAGAAGGAGATAAGGAGCAATAGGCCTAGAGAGGATCAGTCACCTTCAGTGACTGATACCTCTAGCAAATATTTCAAGATAAAATATAGAAAAAGGGCTCGAATTCATATGGAGATTGATCAAGAGGATGAATCAGGATAGTAAATAGTGATTCACATCATGGACACCCCTAAGTCATCATCAATAGGTGGAGAAACAATGGCCTCACCTACATCATCAGCCAGATTATCTACTCAACAACAAGGTCTAAAAGAATCTGCTTCCAGACCTACCATAGAAGGACAAGAGAAGTATGTCTTTGAGACATTCAAAGAGATAAAGATGAGGAATGAAGTGCTGAAGACCAATACATACAATCAGTTATGGAAGAAGACCTCAAGTTCACAAATCAGGCTCCTATCTGCTTTTGACACTGAAAAAGGGAGGATGCAGATGGCATTCCTAGAAGAATTGGTCCCATAGCCTCAAGGATCAAGAGACTATAAGAAATCATCATTCGAGTTCAGTGCTAAGGACATCCATCCTATTGACCAGATGGAATTTCACAAGCAGACCGGGGAGATGGTAGCCTCAACATTGACAAGTACTGCTATGAGCTTGTCAAAAATGCAGGTGTCCTTATCTAGCACCCCATCATAGCTCAATATGGAGAGGATATTTGCCATAGCCAGAGACTCGAGGATCAATATTTTAGAAGATATAATAGTGACGCATGGGCATGATCCAAACAATGTCCAAGTAGTGGAGGATCTGGTGAAGAAAAAGAATGCTGACATAGCAACCCTTAGAAAACAACTCAAGATGCCAATGACAGAAGATCCCTTAACTAAGGGCATTGAGGAAGATGAGGCACAGAAGGCAGAATTGATGAAGCTATTTATTGAACAATCTGCCCAAATCAAAAATATTGAGAGTGAGATGGAGAAACTACTGAAGGAAAAATAAGAAGCAACTCAAGGGAAACTCGTCCCATTAGAAGTTGTCCCTATCTTATCAATTCCAGCAACTGTTGGAGCATCCAGTGGGATAGATAAATTGTCTAAAGCTATGGAGAGCATGACCCTACAATCACACATAAAATCAAGAAGTTGGAGGCACAAATTGGTATCTTGGGGGATCAAAAATGCATATCAGAAACTACCCATGAGATAGCCAAGAAGCATATAGAAAGGTTGGAGAAGGCAGAAAAGGAATTTTCTACCAGCAATATATTGAGACAAATGAAGCTGATAGTTTGGGGAAATATTATAGAGACAGTGGATGGAATGTGGCATTCCATCCACATTATTTTTTAACAGAAGGAGCTTATTGACAAATGCAAGGTGGCTATAGAAAAAGAAACTCAGGAGTTGGGGGGTATGCCAATAACAACCCCCAAAATCATAAAATTCTTGAACTCCAAGACCAGTTTTGAGCTAGAAGATTTGGATGTGCAGGACAGAACGCCAACCATACTGGAGGTAAGAAGGGTCCTAACTAAGAGGAATTTAATGAGGCAGCTGGAGGAGAAGTGTCATGAATTGGACATGGACGTTGGCAGATTCTTAAATAATATTGAGCCTCTGAGGGTAAAAAGACTGCCCTCACTATATGTAATCAACAACAAGCTGATCCAGAAGGGAGATTAAATGACCAAGCTCAGGGAAGTAGCCAAGGATACCACTAAATTTTCCAACCTTAAAGGAAATGTGAATGGGAAGTTTGTCTGGGATCTCCTAAGAAATGATAATTTCATTCAACATGAGTTGAAGCACGTTTTTATCACTAGACCTACCTTTAGCAAGTACACAGAGGTGGATGAAGTGTACAGACAGGTCATACATACAAGAATTCCAAACAAGAAAGAATGGGGAAAATTGTGCATGTACCAGGACTGAAAAGGCATGATATACACGTCGACATAGCCACCGATCTATCTAAAAAGCTAGAATCATGTCATATTTAATAATTCAGTAGCAGTGACCCAAAAAGCAGAGCCAGATGTCAAAAGCCACTAACGTTACCTCTTTGTGACCACCTCAGCCACCTTCAACATACTTTCTGGTTTACGAAGAGTTTCCAAAGTTAATGTTACAATCGGTTTTTCCAGAGATATTTTTTGTTCGGGCCTTGCATGGCCACAGTTGTCAAGTTTTAATTAAATTTGTAGCTAACGAATGCTTTTGAAGTAGATTAGGGCAGCCAGCATAGTTTCAATTAAATACTGCTTGTATTTTCATTATCAATGGTTGGATCATGTTAGACTCTGTGTTGTAAAAATATCATTGTATTGGAGCGTTATAGTTTTTGTTGTGCATCGATTTATCTGATTGAAAAACAGAAAATTTAGATTAAGATTTGCTCAGAGAGAACCTTCATTAGGTCTGTGTTTTTTATATTAATGCTTTCTTCTGAAGTATAGTTAAATAATTCTTAACTGCTTTTTAGCTATTACTAAAATCATTGCTTTCTTTCATTCATATTCACATTGCCAGTAAGATCCAGACTGCATAGTTAGCTTTCCTGTGAATGCCCTTGAAAATTTGATGCACAATTCAGCCTTTTGAATCCATATCCAAATGGATTAAGTTCCACAAATCTATTTTTCCAACCAACAAAATCAATCAAAACAACTAGTTTTCACCATCATTGTAACTAGCCTAATATCAACACTCATAATTTTAAGGATAAATCTAAATCAAAAATAAAGAGAGCCCTCTCTTAGTCTAGGAAGGCTAGGTCCTAGACTCCCAAGCAGTTTGATGTTGTCCTCTATCATTCATTCTTGCCAATATTATGAATTATAGGGCCATAATAGGCACTTCAGAAAGAAAGAGAGAAAAATCCACCAGATTGTTAGGGTCCTATAATAATAGAATTCATAATTTTGAATTGACTTTGATTAGTCTTGTAATATGTACATACTTTTATTTCTGCAAAATTGTTTTCCCATATTAAAAATCAAAAAATGTAAAGAGGGTAAAAGTCCTAAAATAAAAATCAAAGGACTTCAAAGAAAAAAGATAAAAAAGAATAGAAAATGAACCCCAAACAAAAAAGAGATAAAAATAGATCATGAAAGTGATGAAAATTCAAATTCCACTACTTTTTACTTCACCTTGTAAAAATAATATTGTGTGTAGCTTATTAAAAATGCCACAATCCATGAAAGTCAAAATGCTTAATCTTGACCTTTCATGCTTTAAATTTTATGCTAATAGATAGAGAATAAATATGTAGCCAAACTGTTTAATCTTGGCAGATCAATATTTAGGTAGAGAATAAAAAGGAGCTCAAAGTTTAATCTGAGCCCTTAGAAGAAATAAGGATATAATTAGATAGTTTGCTATTAAAATAAAAATTAATAAGGGTTTGCAAGCTCAAATGTGCCCATGTAAATGAAGAAAAAATGTTAGGGTAGTTGATGGGTAGGCAGAAGCAGTTTTCACAAGGCATGGATAGTAGAAAATTGGTCATTTCATTTACTAATTTCCCTTCAAAATCATTTCCCTTGTAAAAATACCTTTTCCCCTTCCTCCCCCCCCCCCCCCCCCAATTCTTTTCATATTTCATTTTTAACATTTAACTTTATTTATTAACTCCCTTTATATATTACATTTATCTCGTATTTAATTAATTCCTTTATATATATATATATATATATATATATATATATATATATATATATATATATTATTTTTTATTTTTTTTTCTCAGTAAAATTAAACTATTTCTATTGATCAAAATATAGTACAATCAAGAGAGACAAGAAACCGGACGACCGGAAATGATGTAACTATCAACCTCGGTCTCAAAGAAGGAATGAACCATGCACGTAGCTACAGCAAATGAATTGAAAGCAAAAAGAACGACTTCTACACCGCATGGGCAGAAGTCTCAACTCGAAGTTTTTTCCCTTTCTTTTTATTGACCTTTATCCATCCATCCTGAGGTGTGTGAGCTAAAACAACTTGAAGACTGGAGTTCTCCGATAGGGGGACCTCCTTGTCTGAATCAGAGGAGGAGGTCTCATGGACGCGTTTCTAGGCGAAAATTGTGATAGTGGAATACATAGGATCCATCATCTGAGGTGTCTGGTCAGGTTCTGCATCGCTCCCCTCATCATCCGAGCTTGAGGATTCAGAGCTTACTGCTGGCAGCGGAGAACACGGGGTCCATCTCTTGGGCTTGGTCTTTGCAATGTTATCCTTTTTCGTTTTTGCAGGAAGTGAAGGGCAAGAATTCTGCAGGTGCCCCGTTAGGTGACAGTGGCGACAACGGAAGGCAGTATTCTCGTAATCCAGGTTCTGGGTCCAGAAAAAGTCGTTGATCTTGAGATTGATTTGGTCTGGCAGTCCCTTGCTTAGATCTAATTCCACACATATTCTGGTGTATGTGTAAAGGCCTTGATGTTCCCGCCAGGAATCTCCCATTAAAAACCGGCCCAAGGTGTTGCCTATGCCCTTGTAGACGGCCATATGCCATAGGTGAGCTGGTAAGTTTGGAAGTCTAACCCAGATAGGATTTATGGTGATGATTGCAGATGCTGGGTCAAAATCAGGGAACCAAGGAGTTAAGAAAATCCCAACAGTTCTCATAAACCAAGGACCTTCTTCTAAGGCCTGTTCATAATGCTTAGGATTGTCGAACAGAACTATAAAATATCCTTTTGAACAGAAGCTGACCTTGCAATGGTGAGTCTAGTTGGAATGGATCCAGTCATAGAGGTCCTTAGAGCACGGCCAAAGCCCATTAAATCTGCATATGATGGCCCTCTCTGCAAATTTTTGAAGGTCATATGCGAGGCTAGGGTGGGAGATCTCAACAGAGGGAATCTCCTCCAGTTTTTCAACTAGAAAAGGATGGGGTTTGGGGGTCTCAGGGGGTTTGGGATTCTCAGAGTGTACTACATATTTGTAGGAGAAGGGAGGAGTAGTAGAATATTTTCCTGCAGCGCCACCTCTCAGACGAAAGGAAAACATTAAAGAGCTGTTACTTTTAATGTTGCAAGAAGAGAGGGTAAGAAGGTCATCGAGCTGTTTACCTTGAAATAGAATTTTTTGAAGGGCTGAGGGAATCCTGAACCGGCGTTCCAGATTAGCCTTGAGATTCTGCACCAGGTCGGAAGGGTGGACCCAATGCAAAATGGTCTTGCCAGAAAGCTGAGTGATTTGAATCTAAAAGGGGGCAGAGAGAATTTTAAATGCCTTTCGGAACGACACAGTGCCATAATCTTTTAGATCTCCGACTGCCTGATAATCTGGAAGCGGAAGGGGAAGAAATTGCTTCTGTAGATAGAAACAACTTCTCCGACCCAGATCAACTGCAAAAGTCAGGGCTGCAGAACTATAGAGGAGCCGTAAGTTCGTTTGCAGCAACTGAGCCCTTGCCGCGCTGCTCTTATGGAGTGAATCAAGGGAGGCATTTGCTTGGGGCGCATCCAGGGATTTCGTTGCAAGCAGAGAGTCGTGGCTATTGTCAAGCAGGGCTTCAGAGTATCTGCAGAGATCGTCGACAAGCTGAAGAAGAATTCGGCCATTAGTTGGGGGCGTAAGCGTCCATGCTACAGCGTGGGATCTTTTCAGAACCTGAAGAGTTGGGGCGGGATCGGCCGCCGCGGGGGAGAAAACAATCCGAGTCCCAAGCCTGGACGGTGCTAAAGCTTCAGAGGAGAGAGCAGCCGAAAGCGGGTAGAGAGATGAAACCCTAGACGCCATTCTTTTTCTCAAATCGAAGTATTTTTAATTCCTTTATATATAGTATCCCCAACCCTTTATTTTAAATTTAATACATAGTTTCGTTTCCCCACATTTCATATATTTTAGGCCCACTGATTATTACCCCGCCTATACACAAGTCCCACTTACCCAAACCCCATTGGTTATATATTTAACCCTATCACATGACTTAAACTCCTGACCCCATACAATATAAACCAAAGCTTATATGCATATATAACTTCTGCATTTGACTTTTCTCAAGCCCCACACCTATCAAATCCCAATACTCCATCGCATCGTCCCATCCATCAGATCATCATTGACCAGATCTAACGGTTAGCAATCCTTGTCACACATCCGATAGCCCAATCCTTAACCACACCACAACCTTGCGATCTATGTGGTTTTCAAAGCTTGAATCTTGGCTACGTGGCTAATTTCCATTCGATCGCATCGATCCAAAAAATACCACCAACCACCTTTGGCCAGTGTGAAAACCATTTAGCATTATTATTGCCCGTTGCGGAAACCACCCTGCCCATTTGAATTGATCACACATTTAATGTAAACACTGTTGGTTAAAAAGACGATATAGCCGCCCATTACACCCTAATTTACCATTTATGTTACAGTTTTCTGTAGAAGAGATATTCTATAATGAGAAAGTTGTTGCCGACCCTATTTTAAACTGAAATTCAACCAGAATTCAACCATTCGTTGCTACAATTATTGTAGAGCCAGTCTGAAGCAGTATAAAGATCCTTGAAGTCTTAGAGAACTTCTGCTACCTCATAACCCTTCTGCAAACTAGAATCCTCATTTTATCCAGGTATTCCTCAAAGAAAACACCTGTTTCCTCAAGCTAAAAGAAGTAATTCAAGTAATTGAATCAATTTAGGAGTTTTAGTAGACCAAAATCACCTATTTCCTTCCCTATCCTTTTCGATAGACCCTAATATTCCTTTCACTGAAATTTCGAAGGTCCTGAGATTCCTTTGGGTTACAGAGAATACAGTTTGATTAATTGAATCAAGTAGAAGCCTCTGCATACCTAAAACTAAATCCCTGTAGCTTCCCAAATCCTTTTTTCTGAAAACCCTGGACTTATTTTACATATTCCCAAGGCCTTAGACTATTTTTTATTACAGAGAGTAATAATTGACCAATTCGATTCTTAAATCAGTCTGCAAACTGTAATAATATTTTAGAGGTTCTCCTATAGGCCTAAATCAATTTTTTCTAAATCAAAGGATAATCAATTGAATAAATTTAAAAAAATAATGGCTTCCAAAATTATTTTATCTGTCAATCCTCTACAACCCCCAGTTGTAGATGTAGAACACACTCCCCTAGCTAATAAAGATTTTAAGATTAATGACACAGTCACTGAATTTTACCTTCTTGAGCTCCACTGCTGGAGCCATGAAAAATTCATAGACCAAGCAGATGAGGTTTTATTTGGGAAACTAATTTTCCAAAGTATGTATTCCCACAAACATTCCAGTGCCCATAAGTAATCAAACTTTGTCAAACTTGTTATTTCCCTAAGCAGAGAGCCATAATAAACCCTGAAAAAGAAATTATGTTTACTATTATAGCTGAAACCAAATGCTCCAGATCCAATCCAGGCCAGATGAAACCCCTTTTTCCATTGAGGCTCTTACACAGTTGTATCTGAATCTGGACTTCCCCAAGTGGTTCTAGATATTCCAAACTTTCATGCCTTCATCTGTAGAAATTCCCAAGATAAGTCCTCCTTACCCATCTACAAAATTTTCTGAAAAACCAAACATATCATTAGCATGTTGTCTTTTATTCTTGGTTATTTCACAAATGAGCATGTTTATGTTGCAATACTAGGTTTTTTGTCTACTTTCACACCTGGTCAGCCTCCTGCTACCATTTTCATTTTTTCCCAATACCTTGCTGATAATATTCATGAACAGTTGGTCAAAATGCCTAAAGAAGGTGTCTTCAAGTATTCCTCAGTCCTATTCCACATTTTTTTTGTATTTCAATCAGATAAATTTTCCATCAACCTTCAAAAGCTTGACGTTGAAGGTAATCTACGATCAATCATATTTTTGACTCCAATTATCAGAAAATACTCCACACGGTCCACCTATACAGAGTTTATTGATTCTTCCATTCATCTTGTTATCACAAAATTGGACCTGATAGGATGCTAATCAGGAAATCTCATGCAACTGTTTCAAACCAATCTTTTGATTGAGGCTTAGCCTTCCTCAATCTGAGAGGGCTCTGTCAGGGGTTAATGATATGGAATAAAGATATAGATGGCTAACTCTATTTAGGAAGTAAACTGGTTATCGATGAATCTAGGTTGAAAATAACATCAACATGTAGACATTGGGCTTATGGAGTCAAATCTTTCAGTGATTCAGTGAGTTTACTTGACATGGAAGTTGAGGCAGATCAGAATTTTTAGTAATAGGTCACACATACATTAAACATGAGAATACACAGTCAATTCACTTATAAAGGAAGTCAGAGCATCTCATAGATGAATTATGAGTAATATAAATGAAAACCACTGCAAGAGAGATACATAAGAGGTACAAATAGAATAGGAAAGCACTAAAAACTCCTTCATAATCTCAAGTTGATCAAGTAACAGATCTTTGTATTGCTAAAACAGTCAATTTACAATAGGCTGCAATTTTGCCAAAAAATCTCCAACCTTTGACAAATTCGACCCCATGGCCTTTAATAGAAATCTTACATCATCATATGATCTGCCTCTAGGATAGATACATCAAATTTCTATCCACTGACACCTTGCATAACTATAAAACATGAAATTTATGACAAACAGACACCTATCCTACTTGACAGTCCTATTTCAAAAAGGACTCAAACTCCTTATTACTATCTTTAACAACCTTATCTACTTTAAAATACATCATTTACAAGTATTTCATCACATCTTCGAATTTGGATAATGGCATTCATTTCTTTATGACCACTTAGCTGACCTCCTCAAAAATAGGAAACAATACCCTGTTTTTTAGGCAAAGGATCTTTTTTCTTCTTTGCACATTCTGGCTATCATTTAATCTCTAATTCATGGTCTTGAATATTTAACCTTGGCTTGACATATTCCATAACCATTCCATAGCCTCCATCTATTCAAAACCTCTTTAAAGGCTACTCAAAAGAATGTAATGCATTGTGCTATGAAAATAAAGCAGTTTCATAGTGTTTTTTGTAGCCCTGCCTTACAAGCCTTTATCTTAAAAAATTCTAACTCTTTCCTCTTGTATCACTTTATCATACTTTAACACATGTCTCATAAAATTTTCAGCCCTTAACACCCTTTAGCATTGATCAGGAAGACAAAGACACAGCTACAGTAGTTTCATAGCGCTTTACTATTTTTTAAGCCTGGAGGCGCTACGAAATCGCTGAAAATGCATATTTTTGTAAAATTTTGAAACCTGAAGCCTGTAATTTGCCTAAAAATTGTATCTAACATGTACTCAGCCTTAAATAACCATAAACCAACTCACCTTATGCTCCTTTAGGTTTCAATCTCAACCTTCATATTTAAGACATCCTTGCAGATTTTTCCTGTTTTTTCTTGAAAACTAAGTCTTGGAACAGAGCCTATATCTCCTAATCCATGATGTAGTTTGAGAAACGAAAGGAGGATTTTATAGGAAATTATGTCTTGAATACAAACCTCTCTTGGTTGTTTGAAATACATCTCTAGTTGTACAGAAACTACATTTGTAAAACATGTGTGAAACAGGAAAACTCTGTTTTCTGAAAAAATGCTTCAAATAAATCCTTATATAACCCAATTGATGACACCTATGAGAAAAGTGAGAGAGGTTATTTTTATTTTATAGGTTTTTGAAAATAAAATCTATCATTTTCTTAAAATACCTTTCTTTTTACCCAGAAACCGCGTTTGAATTTGACTACTCAAACAGTCATGTACATGACAATTTCGTAACGGCAGTTTCATAGCGCATTTTAATTTATCAATTTCTGCCACCTCCTAATGAATTTGAAGAAACTGAGAGTTTTTTTTTGTTTTTAGGCATGTTATGTATAAAAACCTCTTTAATCTTTCTAAAATTCTTTTTCAGTGGCTCATAAACCTTAAAAACATTTCGCTACGAAAATAGGATAGTTTTGTAGTGTTTTGTTGTTCTTCAAGCTTAGAGGCGCTACGAAACCACTGAAAAGTGCCAAAAATGAAGATTTTTATGTGATTTTGAAAAATGAACCCTGAAAGTGCCAAAATATTGTCCTTGACATATCATTAGTCTTAAACAACCATGAATCAACTTACCTTATGCTCCCTGAGGCATTTTGTGCTCATTTATGATGGGTTGATATATTTTCTCTTCAAGCATTATCGTTTTTAGACCTTTGTTCTAAAATTCCTCATGAATTAATTCAAGCTGCTCCATGTTAAACTTGAAATATTTGAACTAGTTCTCCTAACCTCTTGGAATTTCTGTAGCAGCAGAAATAGCCTCTAGTGTGATGGAAAAATTTAGCATTCCTACTTTAGTGGTTGTTCCACTGAAATTCAAAGGAAACTCCTTGGACACCTATGTATGAAAGCCTTGTAATTTCTCACAAAACTGTAGACAACCTGCCCTTTTGAAGGCTTCCACTATTGTTGGGACTTCATTGAACACTTTCATGTCTACAGGTTCATATCTCAGACATTGTCCACCCTTGTGTGTTTTTCTTTTCTCTGCCATAGTTTCTCTAAGAATTGCTTAGCCTCGCTTGATATGAATTTGATAAACCTTTGAAGCAACCAGCCACAAGTTTGGCTTGATACAATAATTCTCCAGAGCTCAGATATTGCACATGGAGGAATAAGAAATGAGAATGACTAATTAGGAACATATTTGAAGTTTAAATGCCTTCTCATGACTCAATGATGACTTATTCATTACCTAAACTGACCATGATGACTACAAACATGGGTATGTACTTTGATTTCATCACTCCATGACTCAAAAATACATCTAACCTACCCCTTCCCAAAGTTTTCTGACACATAACAACTCAACTGACAAGATACACAGAAAATCGTGCTTTCGTGGCGTCTGTAGTATTAATTTGACTGTTTGCGCTATGAAACTATCAGTGGTTTTATAGCGCAAAGTGACTTTTTATAGTGTAATGTGATACAAAACTATGTTTTCTTGGCTAATTAGGAAGTTTTGGTACAAAAACTTTGGGAAATGAAATGAGTCAGAAAATGATGAATGATTTGACATGAAGGAGTTTAAAAATGAGTTTGTTTAGACCTTAGGGTAAATGCAAACTATAAAAATTTAATATTTCCCTTGATCAAACTTAAAAATGGCTCCCAAAACCCTATTTTGACCCATGAACCTATGTAACCTTGTCAAAATGATGTTTTGAATTTTTTTAGTGATAACAGTGGCTCCACTTGGGATGGTGTGCCCCTGTGGTACACGAAAGAACCAGTAGTTCCAGTGTTGTTATACATCTTCTTGAAAAAACTTTGAAATTGCCAAGCTTTATCTTCAAACTCTAATGGCCTTCACCTAGGGCTCAAGCTTGATTATTTATCTTGAAAACCAACTTTGTACCAACTACAAATATGCTCATTCAACTTTGAGCTTATTCACACACTCCTACCTACCCTAACAACTGCAATTTCCATTTTTTAATTCAAGCAACATGAAACTTCCAATGAAGCCAGTCATTTATCTAATCTAACATTTGAACCTCTTGACTGCACTTGAACCAAAAATAATCATGATACTGAGATGACCAAGGCAACATAAAATATATCTGATCTTCAAAATGAAAATATAAATGGAAATGTGAACTGTAGAACTCTTCCATGTAGTCATCTATAGGATCAAAGAAGACACGATCTGTTTGATGCTTCTCATGACATTCTACAGCTTTGGACAACTCATACATGCTTTGATCAACCACAGAGACTTTAGTTGTGCACTATCAAACTGATTTTCAAGAACATTTTATTCTTCCTCAATCTCAAAAGAGAAAGGAAGCAACACCTTCTCTTTGTGTTCTGGCATGGAAAGATTTTGAAAAGACTGATCTTGATCTTGAAGCCTATAAGATTGAATTTTATCTTCTAAAATTTCAATGTCCTTTTCAATGTTCTTAGTAACTTCATCCATAAATTGAATCTTAACTTCTCACTTGTACTCAAATGATTTCAAATTAGAAGACAAGGATAAAGAAAAAATTTCATCCACTTCTTCATTAGTGTGATCATTATTTGATGTAGATTGATGCAAGAAATAACATGAAGAATCAAATTTTTCCTTTACATGAGATTTATAGTAATTATCTTCCAATATTTCCTTTAGTTGTTTGCAATGATTCTCATATTCTTGATGATCAAAAGGCTAACAAGTCTGCTGCAATTTTTCATCAAACTCTAAGGATATAAATTGATTTTCATAAATAAACTCTTACTAGGTTCATTTTCATCCAAGAGAGAGGCTATCATTTCTTCTTAGTGATGAAAGGGATTGTCATGAAGGGCCTATAAAATTTCTTCATCCATGAACTCATCATCTTCATAACAATTCTCCAAATATTCAATAAACTCACACAATGTTTATAGCAGTCTTTGACCAGTAATAAGGAGGGATGACACCCTTCATACATCTCATAAAATGCAACATGGAAATCAGAAAGATAATATAATGAACCATTTGACAGACTTTCGTACCAATACCATGCTTTTCCTTCTAAAGTGGCCATAAACATCTTCATGAGACAATCATCAGGGAACTGAACCTTAAGACTATGTACATGCATATGTACTCTAATCAAATGAAGAGCAGCATTGTCTTTCTTTTCATCTTTAAATATTGGAAGATCAGTTAACCATTCAACCTTTGGCATAAGATTTGGAAAACCGGGGATGTGATACCGATTCATAGGTGCATACCTGGTATTTATTCTTGAAATGGAACTCCTCTTGGAACTTCATCAAGCTACTAATCTTCAAGCAGTGGAATCACCTTCCAATTGATTATTTAATGTGTGGAGTCGCCAGAGCAGAAATAAAACCAATATGTGCCTAAGTGCTGCTATTCTCGGACCTTAGAACTAAAAATTTGTTGTTCTTCCCAGGGAAATTTTTTACCTTCTGTCCCTGGCAACAACGCCAAAATTTTATCACAAAATTGGACCTGATAGGCTGCTAATTAGGCAATCTCATGCAACTGTTTCAAACCAATATTTTGATTGGGGCTTAGCCTTCCACAATCTGAGAGGGCTCTCTCAGGGGTTAATGATATGGAATAAATATATATATGACTAACTCTATTTAGGAAGTAAACTGGTTATTGATGAATGTAGGTTGAAAGTAACATCAGCATGTAGACAATACCCTATTTTTTAGGCAAAGGATCTTTTTTCTTCTTTGAACATTCTGGCTATCATTTAATATCTAATTCGTGGTCTTGAATATTTAACCTTGTAGAAATTTGAATAATAGATGAATTATTCACCGAGATTATCCTGATTACACACTATTTGAGCTTCATGCATAATACATAACCTCTTCTACAATTGATCATCAATATGCGGAAATAGAAGCAGTTGCATGTGCACATTAAAACATAATCAAGCACACATATAACACAGTATGTAATGGGGAAAGCATACAGCTGAAAACCCCCAACTATTTGTATATTATAATGATAGAGAACATGTAACAATACATAGCACAAAGCTCTCACAGCTCTCAGCACTATCTCACATGCTACACACAAACTAGCACGGAAGATGAACAAGTCTCGGGTTCAAATCTCCTCCACAAGTCTGCCTGCCTCTACTGTGCAATCCAAGATGAGAATGGATGAGATCCAAGTTCGAATCCCACTGGCTTGTACTACGCAATCCTCATTGGCAATCTCAATCAATGTGTGTGCAAATCTCATGCACAACCATAGTCACAACTGATAGTAGACTCACCCTTTCACCCACCTCTAACACTGGTCTCCACTGAACTGTCCATGCATTGCAGTTAATTGATGTGTTCTTTAGTTGATTTATGACTTAATAATTAGTGAATTAATTAATAATTAATTCACACCACTCATCACTAGTGTATTTATCAGTTAGACTAAATACAACTAGTTCAACTAAGTTAAACCGAACACAACTCCACCAACTGTCTCATCAACTCCACCAAGCTCTGCCACATGAGTTCTAACTGAAGTCAACCATGCAATAGCTCAACTAACCCTTAGGAAAAGCATATTTCCTTCTATCAGCTGCATGTGCCACATCCAAGCATCAAACTGAAGTGCTCCAAGAGGATAAGATAATGTTTATAGTCTAAATATTATTAAGGGTTAGTAATATTTGACTGTTCTATTTTTAGCTCGGCAGTCTAAAAATAGAGGTCCATATAATTTTACTAACTTGACCAATCATCCATAAATAGCATCTTTCAACTCATAGACCATGATCCATATGTCTAAAAATAGACATAGTCTAAAAATAGACTTTGCGCAAAAAAATAGCCTGCGGGCCCACTTAGTGAAGGCGACTTCTTTTCACTAAGCTCCATCATCTTGTTGCATTTTCAACAAACCTTGGCTTGACATATTCCATAACCCTTCCATAGCCTCCAACTGTTCAAAAACCTCTTTAAAGGCTACTCAAAAGAATGTAATTGATTGTGCTACGAAAATAAAGTAGTTTCATAGTGTTTTTTGTAGCATTGCCTTACAAGCCTTTATCTTTAAAAATTCTAACTCTTTCCTCTTGTATCAGATTTATCATACTATAACACATGTCTCATAAAATTTTCATCCCTTAACATCCATTAACATTTATCAGGAAGACAAAAATGCAGCTACAGGAGTTTCGTAGCGCTTCACTGTTTTTTAAGCCTGGAGGCACTACGAAACTGCTGAAAATGCAGATTTTTGTAAAATTTTGAAAACTGAAGCTTGTAATTTGCCTAAAAATTGTATCTAACATTTCCTCAGCCTTAAATAACCATAAAAAAACTCACCTTATGCTCCTTGAGGTGTCAATCTCACCTTTCATATTTAACACATCCTTGCAGATTTTTCCTATTTTTTTCTGAAAAATAAGTCTTGGAACATAGCTTATATCTCCTAATACATGTTGTAGTTTGAGAAAATGAGGGATTTTTTTGTAGGAAATTATGTCTTGCATAAAAACCTCTCTTGGGTGTTTTAAATACATCTCCAACTGTACAGAAACTGCATTTGTAAAACATGTGTGAAACAAGAAAACTCTGTTTTCTGAAAATAGTGCTTCAAATAAATCCTTATATATCCCAAATGATAACACATGTGAGACAAGTGAGAGAGGTTATTTTTATTGGATATTTTTTTGAAAATAACCTCTCTCAGTTTCTTAAAATACCTTTATTTTTTCCCAGAAACCGCCTTTGAAGTTGACTGCTCAAGCTGTCATGTACAGGACAATTTCGTAAGAGCAGTTTCGTAGCACATTTTAATTTATCAATTTCTGCCACCTCCTAATGAATTTACAGAAATGGTGAGAGGTTTTGGTATTTATTTCTGTTATATAGAAAAACCTCTTTCACATTTCTGAAATTCGTTTTTTGTTTCTTAGAAACCTTAAAAAAAATTCACTATGAAAACATGACAGTTTTGTAGCATTTTGTTGTTCTTCAAGCCCAGAGGCGCTACAAAACTACTGAAAAGTGCCAAAAATGCATATTTTTGTGTGATTTTGAAAAATGAACCCTGAAAGTGCCAAAATATTATCCCTAACATATCATTAGTCTTAAAAAACCATGAATCAACTTACCTTATGCTCCTTGAGGCATTTTTTCCTCATTTATGATGGGTTGACCTATTTTCTTTTCAAGCATTGTCATTTTTAGACCTTTGTTCTACAATTCCTCATGGATTAATTCATGCTTCTCCATGTTAAACTTGAAACCTTTGAACCAGTTCTCCTGGCTTTTTGGAATTTCTGTAGCAGCAGCAATAACCTCTGGTGTGATGGAAACATTTAGCATTCCTACTTTAGTGGTTGTTCCACTGAAATTCAAAGAAAACTCCCTGGACACCTATGTATGACAGCCATGTAATTTCTCGCAAAACTATAGGAAACTTGCCCTTCTGAAGGCTTCCACTATTTTTGGGTCTTCATTGATCACTTTCCTGTCTGCAGGTTCATATCTCAGACATTGTCCACCATTGTGTGTTTTTCTTTTCTCTACCATAGTTTCTCTAAGAATTGCTTAGCCTTGCTTGATATGAATTTGATAAACCTTTGAAGCAACTAGCCACAATTTTGGCTTGATACAATAATTCTCCAGAACTCAGATATTGCACATGGAGGAATAAGAAATGAGAATGACTAATTAGGAATGGATTTGAAGTTTAAATGTCTTCTCATGACTCAATGATGACTTATTCATTACTTAAATTGACCATGATGACTGCAAACATGGATATGTACTTTGATTTCATCACACCATGACTCAAAAAGACATCTAACCTACCCTTTCCCAACATTTTCTAACACATAACAACTCAACTAACAAGACAGACAGAAAATCGTGCTTTCGTAGAGCCTGTAACCTACCCTTTCCCAACGTTTTCTGACACATAACAACTCAAATAACAAGACAGAAATAAAATCGTGCTTTCATAGAGCCTGTAGTGTTAATTTGATTATTTGCGCTGTGAAACTATCAGCGGTTTCATATTGCAAAGTGACTTTTTACAATGTAATGCACTACGAAACTGTATTTTCTTGGCTAATTAGGAAATTTTGGTACAAAAAATTTAGGAAATGAAATGAGTCAAAAAATGATGAATGATTTGACATGAAGGAGTTTAAAAATGAGTTTTTTTAGACCTTAGGGTAAACTCAAACTATACAAATTTAATATTTCCCTTGATCAAACTTAAAAATGACTCCTAAAACCCTATTTTGACCCATGAACCTATGTAACCTTGTCAAAATGATGTTTTGAATTTTTTGAGTGATAACACATCCTATGGTCAATATGCTAAACAACAGCATGCAACCCAAAATCAATGAGGAAATTAAGAAGTTCCTACAATTGTCAGGGCATAATAGAACATGAGATTGGTACTTGTACCAAAACCATACAGATAAGGGTATATGGATCAAATATTATTCCATACAAACTACCCAAATACCTCCCAATGAGGTTATTTTCCCTTGAGTATATCAGACAGATTCATAATTCTAATGCAATCAATTTCTTGGCAGCTAAGAAGAAGACACAGTTCAAAATAACGAATCAGGTTGGCCCTTTCATTTGTAATAACATAGATGAAGGTCTAGAGGCTGAAAAGTATTTGCAGGAGTTTAAATTCAGTAAGAGTTTTCTATGGTATTATGATCCTCTAGGAGTAATAAGTAAACTAAAAGTTAAATGCAAACTAACTCCTTATGTACATGAGAAGAAACCAGATATTGAGTGATGCAGGAGCATCGGGCAAAAATTTCATTATTGATTTGTGTGATTTAGGGGGTGATGTTTTTTTTAATTATTTTATAATTTATGCACATTTTTATTTTAATTAAGAGAGAAAATCTGAGTGTGAGAATTACTTTAAATATTCTCTTAATTAATTGAGAATATGAGTGGAGAGGCGTTGGATAGATATTTGAGGGATTAGGAATTCCTTAAATGGAACTTAGTTGAGTAAAAAAAGGGATAAAACTATTTTATAATTTGGTTGAGTTATTGGTGGAGGAAATCATGGATTGAAATTAATCCAAAATTATGTATAAATATGAGATTTGTGTGAGGATGAAGGACAGAGGAATACAGAGAGAGATAGAGAGAAATGGTGTGAGAGTTTACGTAAAGGCCGAGAGCCGAGAGGCCAACAATTGTAATATTCGGCAAAATGGTTTGAGTTTGTAATTTTATTGTTGTTATTATATGCAAGTATCTTGTTTATGTTTGGTTCTCTCTCCTTTATATATATTTTTAGTTGAATTGAAAGTCGTTTTTATGAAGATTTAGATGAGGATTTTCATGTTGATGGACATACACATCCTTCCATGCGCTCTACTCTGATTTATGCAAAATATTTGCATCATTTGGTATCAGAGCCTGCACCCATGTATAGAAACACTTTCAACCATGGGGTCAATTGGGAAGTCAAATGGTTGTGTTGGTAGCAAATCTTTAACTATTGATTTTTTAAGCTTCCACATAATTTTCTTCGATCTACACTTGTTCATGATATCAATAAATTCATTCTTTCCAATACCTGTAAGTCACAATGCATCTGCAACACTAAAATTAGGTATACGATCATACGGTTGGTCATTTTTCATAACTTCATAAAGCATGTCACAATAGTATCTGAAAGGTGATATTCTAATTATTCAACATACATATTCTACTAAGTGATAAGGGAAAAGCACTAGATTTTTGTGTAGATAACACATCATATCTTCATAATACTCGCTTTCTTTACATGTTTTTCTTGCAAAATAATCACTCCACTGCAAATGCTTTTTTTTTATGCAATGTTATTTTACTTTCTTGTGCGATTCTTCTTTAGAAGATAGTAGGAACTGAAGGCGCTTTGGAAGGTTCTCACTGCGTAAAAGTTGTGAAAAGTCTGTGTGATGAAAGAAATATTGTGACATTGCACTGTTCCCTGGAAATTTACAACATGGAGGATCTGCATCCACTACATAAAGAACTATGCATAAATGATATCTGATGCATTGTGTAAATGTTTCAATGTGATATTTCTTGAATTAATGTGAACCTTGGTGCAAGTAAATTGGCATGAAGTGGTTATTTGCATGTTCTACGAGGGTGAGATTGGTACTGTGAGAATTGCGAGATAGAGGAAGCACTAAGCCAAGTGTTGGGGCATTGAAGCATGCGCTAGAGACTGTCGGTGGAATTTTTGGTTTTCACTATCGTGGAACCACAAATTCGTTGGAGGGTTGCAGATAATATTTGGCATCTACTTCATTCTCTATTAGTCCACTCTTAGACTTTCACACAAGCGAGCTTACAGTGTCTTCTAGCAGACACAGATCCTTCTCAACAGCAGTATTTGATTCTAGTCTTCTGCGTTTGGATTTCTTAATCTCAGCAACATCAATTTGCATCACAACTGGTAACTATAAGATTGGGTGCCCGCACCTTATGTATCTGAACAAATACTTATATTATCTATGTTTTTCCCACAATACGTTTGTTGCCAAATCTCTTTGATGATCTTATTTATTTCCTCCATCTTCATTGTATGGAAATGCATCAATGCCTTGTCAAGTGAATTATAATATTTATCTAAGTCCATGTTAGCCATTTCTGTTGTCTTTAATTGAATGAGCTGGCTACAATATCGTTTTTCAATATCCTTGTATTGTGCCTGCTTTAGATTAACTTTGTTCTTTGCAATGTCACCAAAATTACATTTGGGTGGATTAGAGGAGCCATCTGAAGCATTTATGTGAGGGACAACATTTCTCAGCAGTCTTGTCAAACTGGAGTATCCCATCTCGTTACGAATTTTGACAATAAGCAAGAAGTTTACGCGAGCGTGGCATAAACTCCAAGGAGGAAAGAAAATTGCATGGGATTTAGCCACCCTATGACAAAAAAGGTTGAGTCAGGTACAGGATACTCTGGGATTGGCTCAAAACTAAAATCAATAGATTCTTTTAGGAGACAAATTGATCAGGAGAATACAAAGCATCGTGAGTTTTTGCAGGAAACTCACGATTTCACCTTGAACAGTTTACGGACAAGCTTGAAGAATTTCTTTGAATAGATCACACAGTTTACTACAATCTCCTTGAAATCATATGAAGAGATCAGTGTACAGCCTGGAAGTCAAATATTTCCACAGGGAAATGGTGAGATTTCTTATATTAAAGACACTTGAGGACCAAGGCTTGTAGTTGGAAATGGGAGAATTATTTTGATTTGTGTTTTAAGTTTTTTTTGTATGAAAACACAAACAAAACACAATTTCTCGATATTATATAATCTTTGTTTTTACCATCATGTGGTGGCACCTAAGGAGGTGTGTTCAGGATGGGCACAATGTACAAGTTGCACATTATTCATCAAAGAGGTTGAGAACATGAATAACTTGGTCTATGTACACAGGTGAAGACATGTGAATTGATGTACAATTTATAATGTGCAGTTGTATGGTGCATGGAAGTGCAGGAAAACTGTCTGTGCTAAGATGATGAGCGTGTTGAAGAGGTTATGGTATGAAGGGCATGCGAATATTCATAGTGATAAAAATGACACAAAAGAATGAAATCTGGAGAGTTGAAATTGCAAAGAAAATGTTTATTAAATAAACTTGAAGGGAGCATAAGGTATGAAAATTCATTTCAAAGAAGTATTTTAAATGTTGAAAATTAAATGGTTTATTTATTTTCACCATAAAATAAATCTTGGGAAAAATGGATTGCATTTCGATTTAAAGGCTTAAAAGAAATTGATAATGGGAGATGATATAATTAGTGACTTATGATATTATCATAAGAATGGAGTATGAGAGAGAGTGAATATTTTACATCATGAGAATGTATTAAGAGTGCATGTTCATTGGTATATTGTATAGCTTGAATTAGAGTCAAAATATCCACTATTGTAATTATTGGGTCAAGCTTTGAAGTCATATAAGATGTTAAGGTCAAATAAAAAATTTGGATAGTTTGAGTCAAGTTAAATCATTGAGTTATTATACAAGAGGGTGCATTTTTCATCCAAGATGAAGAGTCGATGTCAAGTCTAGAGTGAAAGAGTCGTAAGTCAAGTCAAAGGTTTGAATGTAATTGGGTGCATGATCAAAAGAGCCCGACACCCAAAGAGTCGGGTAGTGTAATGCAAGAATTACTGTAGTTGTTTTTTGTAGCAAAGAGAAGCAAGAGAGTTGCCCATAAATGATTCCAAGGCAGAGATACCAAGCGCTAGAAGAGAACTTGCATTGTTGGATAGCAAGAATGAAGGCTTGCTGAAAAGGGGATTGAATGAAATACACAAGTGAATGGATGAAGTTCACAAAGGAGTAGAAGATGACTGTTGATAGTCATTTCAGAGGTTCTGAGAAAGACCTCAACCGAAGAAAGAAGAAGGAATATGCCAAGGCAAGTGGTGTATGGAAGCAGTTGACTGATGAAGAGTATGAGAGGGAGAAAGCTGAGATAGTAGTTCACCTTGAGTTATTGATGGAATTGTTGCAGAGAAATACGAAAGACCAGAGACATGGTTGGACCATGAGGAAGAAAGTCAAATGGCAAAGGCTACACACAAAAAGGGAACAACAGGTAAACATATAGTTGACAGAAGAGCTGAGGAATATCAAGTAGATGATGAGTGTTCAATTGAGATGTGAAGAACTCAGAGAGGCTGAGTTAAAAATGGAAGTTTCCATTTATGGCCCAGAACAGGGTAAAATTCTAGGTGAAGAGATCAATGAAAAAGATCTCATGAACTATTGGAATTGTTCAGAAGAATTGGAAGATATGTTGACAAGATAAGCAGATGAGGCTATGAAGCCTTTCATTTTTAAATCTCATAGTTTGTATATGTTTGCAGGATGTGCAGAAGATGGTGGACAGTCTGGTGAAACTGTCACAGAGATGAATGAAACTCTTAAGGTGATGTATGATGGAGAATGCCTTTCAAAGGATGAAGGTATTGATTTGTTGCAACAGAAAGAATTCATAAATGAATTCTTGTTTGGTGTAATACATCCAGTTGAAGTTTTTGTGGAGTAGAAGCATAATGAAAATACAGAAGTGATATTCCAAGGAGGTAAACAAATAAATTTGTTTAATGAAATTGATGACAGAATTTTGCAATGTGATGATACAGAAAATAGGATAACTCAAGAATATTTCCAGAAGAAGAATGAAACTGGGAATGAAGGTTGTAATGGAATGCTGGAAAGATTTCACATGGAAATAGAGTTCTTGGAACAATGGCTTAAGGAACCTGAAGGAGAAATAAAGCTTGCAAAACCTGATACAGAAGAGATTGCAGTTGTCGTGCACGATAAGGATGAAATTTTTCTAACATTTATAGAGTTAAGTGAATGTTTTAACTCTTCAAATACTAATGTGGTTATAGATACACAAGGAAACATTAATAAATATAATGTTGAAATCAGAGAAATTGAGTAGAAAGTATTTGAAGTTGAGATGAAAGATCAGGAGCAGCAAGAAAGTTATGTCCTTGGAGACATAAAGGAAACAAAAGTATTGAACCAATAGGATAAATATGAAAGCAACTAGCAATTCAAAACAGGATCTAGTGAAATCCAGAAGGACTATGCTGGGAGATTAGTGCTTGAAGCATCAAAAGAGGCTAAAAGGTCTTGTATTTTTGAAACTAATAGTTTGTTGATTAATGCAGGTACAACACCGGATGAGAAATTTGTTACTATAGGGGAAATCAATGACTGTAGTTTTGATCAAGGAGAAATTCTTGATTATTCTTCATTTCAGGAAGTTGAGTGTTCAGCGCAATTGGAGACGAAAGAATTAGACAGAGAGGAATTACTCCGAGGAATTGGCGAAAGAAATTTTTGGAGAGGCCGATGGAATCTGGTTGATAGAATGAGTGATGTTGATGTACATCCAGTTTGAGATTCTTTCAGAGTTTGGAGACTAAGAGAATGGGTATCAGTGCTTCTACACGAGTCTGTAATTTTCTAAATAAATATGATGTGGTATGGCAAAGTGAGAGTTACATTCAATAGTATTCTGAAAATACTATTCTGAAAATTCTGTACAAATTTAAAAAATGGAGTTGATACTTTAAAAGACCAGCGGAAAAACAGAGTTTGGAATCCTGGAGGGAGCAAGTCAAAGAGACTTATGGCTATTGTATTATTACAAAAAAGTGACAAACCTCATAGACAGGAGTCTATGGAAACTTCTCTACATGGGGAGTCTGATGCAAAAGCATCGGTCAAAATTTTCATTATTTATTTGTGTGATTTAGGGGGTGATGTTTTTTTTAATTATTTTATAATTTATACACATTTTTATTTTAATTAAGAGAGAAAAATCTGAATGTGAGATTTATTATAAATATTCTCTTAATTAATTGAGAATATAAGTGTAAATGGGTTGGATAGATATTTGAGGGATTAGGAATTCCTTAAATGGAACTTAGTTGAGTAAAAAAAGGGATAAAACTATTCTAGAATTTGGTTTAGTTATTGGTGGAGGAAATCATGGATTGAAATTAATCCACAATTATGTATAAATATGGGGTTTGTGTGAGGATGAAGGACAGAGGAATGCAGATAGAGATAGAGAGAAATGGTGTGAGAGTTTATGTAAAGGCTGAGAGTCGAGAGGCCAACAATTGTAATATTCAACAAAATGGTTTGAGTCTATAATTTAATTATTATTATTATATGCCAGTATCTTGTTTGTGTTTGGTTCTCTCTCCTTTATATATATTTTGAGTTTAATTGAAAGTGGTTTTTATGAAGATTTAGTTGAGGATTTTCATGCTGAAGGACATACACACCCTTCTATGCGCTCTACTCTGATTTATGCAGAATCTCTGCATCATTGAGAAATTCTCCAATCAGTCTGAATGGTTGGAGAACACCTTGATTGAGGTAGATAAGCAAGGTGATAATATTCAAACTTTGCATACTCCAGACCAAGAAGATAGGAACTCAAAAATAATCAGAGAGGAAGGATCATACAGTGCAGAGACTACAGTTGAAACCAAGTTTAAATTAATATATAGGAAGAAGCCAAAATTAAATCATGTCAATGAAGAAGTGGAAACAATAGAAGTGATTGATACAGAAATAGTGGTGAAAGATAATTTACCACCTGCAGTTGCTAAAGAAACACATCAACCTTCAACTTCAAACACTAAACTTATTCAGAAGCAACACAGTGTTTAAATGTCATCTTCCAGCAAACCAACAGAGAAGGAGATAGACATTTTTGCAGAAATACAAAGAGATAAAGATGAGAAATGAAGCTTTGAAGACTAATACATACAATTAGTATTGGAAACAGTCACCCAGTGACCAAAACAGATTGCTTTCTGATTTTGACTATAAAACTGAGAAGATGCATATGACCTTCCTGAAGCCTAAAGTGAAGAATCCCAAAATACCAACAGATTACAAAAATTCATCATATGAAGTTCAAGCAGAAGATATTCATCCTATTGATCAGATAGAATTTCACAAACAAGCTGGTGAAATGCTTTATTCCACAATGACAAATAAAGCCATGAGTGTACAAAAGCTGCAAAACACTCTTGGAAATATCAAAGATCAGCTCAATTTAGAAAAAGCATCCTCACAGGCTAAGGAGAATAGAATAAAATCACTGGAAGATTTGATTATTGATGTAGGATATGATCCTAATAATATAAAAGTCACAGATGAATTGATAACAAATAAAAATGCAAACATTGTTGCATTAAAGAAGCAACTTAAGTTGCCTCCTACTAAACATCCTCAAGAAAAGGAAGTATTACAGGATGCAAATTATAAATATGAGATGATGAATCTCATACTACAGTTGACTTCCTAGATTAAAGAAATGGAGAATTAAATGGACAAGTTGGTCCAGGAGAAAAAGGCCAGAGAATAATTTCCTGTCACTGTAATTCCTGTAGTCGCTACTTTTGTACCTTCCACATTAGCAGAATCATTGGCCCCTACAGTCCCAATGACTACAAAATTACCTGTAACCTCATCAAAAACTTCAGAAATAGAGTCTTCAACAACAACATTACAGCCTACAGATGAGGCAAGTAAACTAGTAAAAGCTATGCAAGACATGCCTACCCAGAATAATGAAATCAACAGACTCAAAGAACAGTTGGAAAGTATGGAAGATGAGAAAAATCTAATACATATTATGCACAAGAATGAAGAACAAAAAGCTAACAGGTTGATTGAGAAATTGAAGAAGTTAGAGAAATATCTAACACTAAAAGAACCCATGGGACAAGCCAAGCAATAACTCTGGGCTAATATCATTGAATCTGTCAATGATATTTGGCCATCTATACAGGTTATCTATGAACAAAAGGATTTATTCAAAGCAACATGAGAAGCAATCTAGAAGATAAAAGAAGAACTTGATAGGAAACCTAAAGAAGCTCTTGAAATCATCAAATTTCTTAATTCCCAAAATAAACAGGAGTTAGAAGAGATTGGAATTAGTGACAAGACAGAAACCATCCTAGAAGTTAGGAAGGTAATTTCTAAAAAGAATATGATGATACAACTAGAAGAGAAATGCCAGAATATGGAGGTTTCCATCACAAGGTTCATGATGAATTTTGATGTCCTAAGGCAGAAAGGGATTCCCAATCCTCTGGTTATTCATGACAAATTAATGAAGCAGGATGATTATGATAAGAAAATGAGAGAAGTTGCCAAGGATTAGGCTAATCTTCCTTCTTCACAGGGAATTCCAACAGGGAAAGTTCTCTACAAGAATTTTTAGAATATGTTTTACCTGCAACATGAGGTGAAACACCTATTAGTCAACAAGCCTACATTCTCAAAATACACAGAGGCTAATGAAATATTCAGGAGGATGGTGAAAATTAAGTTACCAGAGGCAAATTTTTGGGAAAGAATGATTTACTGTGAAGAGAACAATAGTAAAAAAGAGCAGTTAAAGGTAAACAAAGCATCCAGGATGAAAATTAATAGTGAAAACAGAGACATTCAAAGAGTATCAAAGTTTAAAGTGTATAAGTTGAAAGGTCAAAGTAAAAAACAAAACAGAGATAAAGCTGCCAGTGTAGAGGACACTTCACTGCCTAAGTGCAGCCTTCATTGAGCAACAATTAGAGACAAATCAGCAGCAAAATATCAACAATTAAACAACAAATCAATAAAAATCATGTACAACTTTCATTAGTTAGATATTTGTCTCTATCTTCGTGCATGAAGATATTTCATTTTTCCTTGAATAATTCCTAAGTTGTTTTAGGATATTTTGTAAGAGTTTTTGTATAAATACTTCACATTTTGAAGTATTGAGTGTGGATGAATTGCTGAACATTTCTATAGTTGTACTATTATGGAACCTGAGGGTGATTGTACCAATTTCAAGTCAGCAGACTCAATTAAAGCAATAAAGAGGTTATATTACAGGATTCATGTGTTGGGCCTATTGTACCTCAAGAAACAATCCCTTGGCTGTAGTAAGGAACCAATGCTCGAGACATTTATAAATGTATGTCACAGTAAGATATCAGATGGTATTCATTAATTACCTTTGGAAATTAATATTTATAACCCTCAATGATCTGGTGTAACAAAATATTTCACAATGCCATAATCTGCTGATATTTACTTGAAATGGATGGAAGAAAATGGAATGGAAACTTAAAATGATATGTTGTGTAACATAATCTATCACTTTAAATCCCAGAAACAAATTTATAGAGAGAAAATAGTTGGAGTGAAGGAGTGAAAATTAAGGGAATTTAACTCTTACTTACAAACTATAAAAAGGGACCTGCAACTACATTACTTCACTTCATTCACAGAAGAATAAACACATAATGAAACTGTAAAAATGCATCAACATCAACAGGTGCCAGAAACTTGATCTTCTTTCATTAATTTTCAGAAAATTCAGTACAAAATTGCAGTTCTCCGAAGGTCCAAAACTCGGAACCTCCACCCCATTCAATTTCTGGGCTTTATGTTTTCTCCTCACAAGTCATCTACATAATCAATTATAAAACTGATTTATAAAACAGTTAATAAATTGTTTTTGACAATCTTCCTTTCAAAATTCTCCTCGAAACAATGGAATTACATTTTTTATTTAACATTATATATATTATTAATAATAATATATATAATATAGTTAAAGGATTCTTTTATTATAAGCTTTATGCATTTGAAAACTAGCTTTTAACTAGACTCCTAATACATAAAATAGATTAATGTAGGAGGATCACATTTTCAATGTATGGCTGTAGAGATATGAATATGAATAGAGTGTGGGTCCCATTATCCTGTCCGCACATAAATTTCCCAAAACCATAAACCACTTGCGGAGGCATCTTCGGTAGTTTCCATAAATGAGGATCAGTGATGCCGAATTAAAATATAACCGTCGATCTATGAACATTGGTTTTGATCAAACCACTCTACGGGGGCACTATATCTCATAAGTTCCATGAAATTTGTTCTTCCTCATTACCATTGGATCTATGCACAAGATATCTGAGCCATTGATCTATTCTTCCTCATACCCGAAACATTATACCCTGCAAAACAATATTCTCGGTTTTGGAGCATCTAAAACAATGTCAAGAGTAAACCTGATTTGTTCTTCTAATTCAAGCTGAAATTATTGTTGGGCTCATTGAATCAATTTCTCTAACTTCATCTACAAATCTTCATTATCAACCAACATAATTCTCTATTTATCTAGTTTCGTATTTGCAATCAAAATAAGATATTTACGTTTCACTTTGTCAAGCTCCAAATCTTCTTGCCTGTATAATTCTTTCCACCAACATTTTGATTTTTCTTGTAAAAAATACCATTCCATTCATTTCATACTCAATTATATTTGGTTGAGAACAGTGGAAGTTGACACTACTCATATGGCCGTGACCGATGCATGATTTTATGTTTTTCTATAGAAATATGCCCAGAAATGCCAAGGAGTTGCTACTTTTGTTAGCTATAAAAGGCCTTCCATATTGTCAAATTATTCTGACACAGTATAACTCACAGTATAATTTCCTACATCAAAAAACCAATAATAACAATAATCTTCATCATTCAGGTCTTCTTCTGAGACAGAAATTGCGATCAGACAAATCGAATTCCAGCATAATAGAGTCATCCCCAATTTGCACAACGTTTTTTAATAAAATTGGTGTTTGAAGGAACCCGTAAAAATCCTAAAACCATTTCAAATTGTTTTTAAATTCCCATGATTAAGTTAATTGGGGTCATTCTGCAAAAAACCCATGTTGCATATTCTTGAAATTATTCTCCATTTGCCCGCAATTTGAAATCGAAAATCCTGTGCTGGGAATGTGTGTTTTCTGAGATGTGCAGTCATTTGTTTCCAATTCTTCATCTTGGAAAAATTCTTCAAATGCCTTTAAAACATTTTGTTTATCTCAACTATGACTTCATGTGTATAATTGGATAAGAATCTTTTCATTCTTTCAAGGAAATTTTCCAATATCATTTATTTCAAGCAATTCCTCTGTTTTTCTAGTCATCTTTTTATTGATATGTTGTAGAACAACATTCTCCAAAATATGATAAGGCATAATATTCCTTCCAGCTTCGTTGACAAGTATCATTCATATAAAATTCAAGGGGCTAGATCAAATTGTGACTGAAAATGAGGTAACCCATCCTCAACTAGGGAATTTGTATTTGTTTTAGGCAACTGAAATTTTTCAATGAAGCATCTCCCTACCTTAGACTTTTTTCACCTCCATGAAGACTCAAACTTTCATGCTTGTAATTTTTAATTTGCTGACACATTGAGCCATGAAACACATCCAAGACATGAGATGAGAACCATTTAGCAACATATGTTAAGCTTGTGTTTATCTTCTTGAACATGCTGTAGTTCTTATTAAATTTTTAATAATTTTTCCTCAGCAACTTTGAATTGCTTAGAACCTCTATTGACTTTTAGTTGAATCAAATTGTGCTACAATAGGGCCATTACAGTGAAGTAATTTCTACTTGTTCAATTTTTTCTTTCTGAAGTTTTCACATGCTCATATGTTTTCTTAATATAAATGATAAAACTAGAATGTTATTACAAAATATGTTTAATTACACTCTGTCTTGAACTGTTTATCATTTATATGTTTTTATTCTGATATCCAGAATAGGGAATTATTAATTGCTCCCTTATTTCAATTGACCTCTGTCTTTTCACTCATTATCCGAATTTGAGAACCCTTAATTTCTCTCTTACCCCGATTGAAACCATTTTCACCATCAACCTCAGGATCTGAAGTGTAAACTATATTACCCTATAAATACTTCCCTTTAGAGCCTTGATACTACTTCTACTACTTGACACTTTGACTCCATTAGCCAAATGGAATACATACCTACATCCATCCATCTGAGTAAGTGATTTCACTACCAAACCAAATCCAAAATCAAATCCCAAGTAATCCTACATAACTAGCCTAAAATCAATTACAATCAACAAAGATAAATCATATAGAGAGATCCCTCTTTGAGCATTAGGAAGGCTAGATCCTAAGGCTTAAAAGTAGGTTTTTGGTTACCTCTAATATTCTTTAAACCAAAATATAAGCAACCCTTAAGAATTATTGGAGTGATAAAATATTGGTGACCATACTAGGGAACTAACCAGTCCTCAGTGTTAAAATTAATCTTAAAGGAAATATTTTATTTATATTTTCACCTTAAGATTATTTTAAAGGGTTATTAGTAAACCTTTCACTAAAAACTGAAATTCTGGCTTCCAGAATAATTTACTATACCAGTTCTAATCCAGATCCAGAACCTGTTGTCATAGTAGATAATCCTGACACAATTATAAAGAAAAACAAAAAAGTAGAAAGTTTAGGTAATAAAAATTCATTGATCAAAGAAAATTCTCTTCCCAATAAATTATCAAGTTTACAAGACATTGAATTTGGTTTAGCTTTTGAGAAATATTTGTTTAAAACAAAATTAGAAGTGACATACATAATAGTGTAATAGATCCTAATTTCATTTCATTCATTGAAAGTAAGAAGGAAACTGTTTCACTAGATTCATATGAAAAAAACCTAGAATTTTATGATAAACTTGATGCTTTAACTACAACTTTGATTAAGGAAATTGATGAAGCTTATTTTCAGCATTCAGTTGAATTTACTGCTTTATCTGCCTATACCCCTAAACCTTCTACCAGTCATTTAGAATCTGTAGGTTCATCCTTATTTAGTACCACCTCATCTATTATTTCCACTACACTTCATTACACAGAATCCTTCATTCCTAAGCTTCCATTTCAACCTAGAGTTTTATTTCCAGCCCAAAATAATGCAAGTTCATCCTCTAGCACTACTGCTACATTTTCAAGCACTTCAACCACATTTCCAATGACCTCTTCTAGTATCCCAACTACATCTTCAAGTGTTCCTACCTCATTTTCAAGTACCTCAACCTCATCACCAAGTACTTCAAACTTACCTCCTAGTTCAGCCAGTATCTTAGCTATGGCTGCCAAAATGCCCCATTGGTCCTACAAGCCCCTCTACATGCCATGCCCCAAGACTACCAAAGAAAAATATTTCCATTTGATGGTACTAGTCATTACACTACCCAACAACATGTTAAAAAAATGACAGATTACTTTGAACTTCATGAAATAGATGAAGTCGATGTTCAAATGCGACTTTTTGCTCAAACTTTAGTTGTTGATGTAAAGAAGTGGTTTAAATATTTTCCTGCTGGTAGTATTTTTGATTTAGCTACTTTCCATGGGATGTTTCTTAATAGATGGGAGAAAAAGAAGAATCCATAAAAAAAAAATTCTGAGTTTGAAAACATAAAAAGAGCACCTAATGAAATAGTTCAGGATTATTGTACAAGATATAACAGTATTTACAATGCAACCCCTGCTAATCTTAAACCTCCTCCAGACTCTACCTTGTCAAATTCCCTGATGGATTTGACACAAATATGGCTTACCAACTAAGAGAGAGAAACCCAGAAACCTTAGAGTGGATGCAAAGTAATGTTTTAAGTGTAGAAGCAAACTTGTTAGCCAAGAAAGCTAGATTGAGAAATGAAAGAAGAGTGACAATAAAAGAGGAAACATATACATCAGATAGTAAAATAGATAGCTTAGAAAAAAACTTAGAAATAATGATGGATAGATTAGATAATATGGAAAGGAAGCCATAGTGGGATAATCAACATCAAGGTGCTCAAATAAGAAATCTCAATTTCAGGAAAAACACCAACACTGGTAAATCTATAGAATCAACACCTGATCAAACAAGAAGACCACCTTTCCATGAGAACTATGCTGAAATTTCTCACCAAAATGAAGATGATGAAGAAACTCAGATTAATCTAATGGGCATTAATGATGATAATACCATTTTTCTTACACAAGAAGAACAGGAATTATATGAACTACAACAATTGCAATTAGAATCTGGTGAGTCTTTTGATTACAAGCAAGATTATGAATTTTCCATTAATGAAGTTCATAAGCAATATAACCTTAGGAGAAAGAAAAATGTAGAAGCCCCTACTAATAAATCTACCCAAACTCAAACAAAGAAAATAGTAGAAGCTCCTACAACCAAAGCACTACAAATTCTTCCTAGGGAAACCCAGCAAAACTCTAGTTCAAATCAAAAAAATTCAAATCCTAATCAGAAAATTTCTAGTCCTAAAATTGCACCCAGTCCTAAGATTTTTTACATTACAGATATTGATGTTCAAACATCAGCTAATCCTCAAAAATATGTTGCTACTAAGACAACAACTTCTGCAAAAACAATAATTTCTGATCCAAAAAGATCTGCTACTGATCCTAAAATAGCTGCTTCCAAAATAGTTGTTGAAACTTCCAAAATTGCCGAAGTTACCACTACAACTCAAACTGTCCCTGAAAAGAAGATAAAAAACAGTAAAACAATTGAAAAACAAACAGAAAATGAAAAACCAACTGTAGAAAAAGAAGAGAAACATACTCAAACTATAGTTACAAAAGAAGAAATAATTCAATTAGGAAAAATACAAGCACCATTCAACATCCAAACTAAAGATACCTATTCCTTTAACATAACTGGGTAAGTATGATTTATACAAGTCACATATCACTGACACATTAAAAATAAACAAAGGAGAATATTCTGTTAATTTGAGTGATGACCAACCAGAACTAATTTCTGGTCCTGACGTAAATGGAAAACACCAAGAGGGGGGAGATCCTCCTTTCTACATTAGCTTGATTGTTCATGATCAGAATTTACATAATGTTATGCTAGAATCAAGAGCTTCATATAATTTAATGCCGAAATCCATTATGGAAACCTTGAATTTATACATCACTATACCTTATAGAGATATTTTCTCATTTGATTCCAGTAAAGTGAAACGTCTAGGTTTAATCAAAGATTATGTGTCACTCTAGTCTAATACCCTGGAAAAAGCATAGTCATGGATATTGTAGTAGCTGATATCCATCCTAAATATGGAATGCTTTTATCTCGCTCATGGGGAGAAAAACTGCAGGGATCTCTACAATTAAATATGTCTTATGCCACTATTTCAATATTTGGCCAACCCAAGAAACTTTACAGAGAAACATTAATGAAGTACATGGTTAGTAGTGTATAAATACCTTGAAATTATCCTATTTATTCTACACCTACTGATATGAACTCTTTCATTCTATGTAATTCAAAAAATGGTATAGATAACAACACAGAATTAAAACAGGAAAAGAAATACCCAGACAGTGAGAATATATTTCATGAATCAATGTGTGTTGGAACAGGGTCTCCTACAAGAGCTGTGAAACTAGTCCATTTTGTATATTTTTTATTATATTTAGTCTAACGCAGGGGTTTTGGGGTGGTAAAAGCCCCTAATGCATTGTAAATGGGTCAAGGGTAGACCAAGAGTCCGCAAACCACAGTTTGTGGACCATTGGATGTGTAGGCTAAAATAGTATAAGTAGTTGAAGCTTTTTGAGTTGTAAGACAGATTTGGATTAAGATTGGTGCGAATTACGAATTAGTGGATATGTTTGGGTTTTTGGGGAAAGGACTCCTGGTGGTTGTGTGCGTGGAGATACTCAGTCCTGCTGTGTGTAGACCCTACTACTGTGTGCGCAGGTTGAGTTTTTGGGTGTCGTAAAAGGAACTGAAGGATTAATGAATGCAAAAGGCTGTTGAAATATCTGAATCTATTGGATATATGATATCTATTTATGTATGCTCTATGTCATTGATTTAAGCTACAAAAATACTTGTGTTACGTGTTTATACTACGATTTAGATCTATTATGGTATGCATAATTATATATTGAGCTCCACAATTCACTGTGTCGTGTGTTTATTAACCGTTGATCTGAATATATTTATTAGACTTGATGCAAGAATAGATGTGATAGTTGCCTTATTTTCCTATATCTGTTATTTTTTGCAATTATACATAATATTGTGCACGTGGATGCGGAGGAGCTGATAGATCTTGGTTTTTTAATATGTGATATGATAATTGTGAAGTCGAACGTAGCTCTTCCTAACTTACCTGACCTCTCCCAAGGTGCGGAAACCTGGATCTATCACACTCCCATACTACTTCGAGTGAGACTTTGGCCTACGCAAGCAGGCCACTGCTGAAAGGGCCAATAGTATAGGGGTTTGTTGGCAAACCTTAAACTCCAAACCTGGGTCAGGACCCCTCGAGCCAACAAATGGTTCTGTTGCAGGGATCGGGAGAATTTTGAGACAGGGATCGGATAATGCCAAGGCCATACTAGAAACCTAAAAGAAAATAAATTGATGAATGGTTCAAATGGAAATTTTAGGAATTCGCAGTGAAAGAAAACCGCAGTAAGAGTTTGACCACTGAAGAGTGGAAAAATAAGTATATTTTCACAAAGATCTACAAGATATTCTTTGTAACTATTGCAATTGAGCTCCAGGAGCGGCTCACAAGGTAGGTCGAATTTCAGAAGTGTTGGAAGGATGAGCGGGTCACATAGTGGACCCCAGAATTGATCCAGCAGTTAGACAAGGTTGATAACACCATCACTTGCACCGTAGATCACTGGGTGGACAGCGTGCTAGGAGGATTCGTAATGGAATTTTCCATCGATCAATTCATCTCCTACTTCGTAGAAGGGCAAAGATTCTTCAAGGGATTTAGGGGTTAGTTTCTGAAGACTTTACCATTGTTGATTAAGATAGTACTGTGCGAAAAAGGTATTCTATGTAGCCACACCGAGTGAATGACCGCTGATCCGGACAGAAGTACGACGTGAAGCGACAAATACTATCGGACCAAACTAGAAGGAGGTAGATCTGTCTACAACCCGGTAAGAGAAGAAGTTGCGCAGAGTCCTCTAGCCACACCACCTTCAAACCAGCGTAGGGGTAAGAATTCACTGACACCTCCACCAACAGAAGACAACATGGCTGCGCACATGAAATTTCCTACCTTTAAGGATGTGGGAGATGAGGACATGGAGCAGTTTTTTTTTGTCACAGAATTGGTATGGACTGCACAGAACGTAGCTAGTGACGTGGTGAATAGGGCACATCTATCCCTTTCCTTCGAAAGAAGAGCGTTGGATTGGTACATGGGATACATCAGACAGCATGTAAACTCAATCGTTGAAGAGATCAAGAACGCCTTAAAACAACAATTCAAGAAGCCTAAGTCCTATTCTCAAATAATGGTTGATCTAAAGGATTTCAAGCAAAGACCTTCTGAATCGATATGGGAGGTCGATCAATAGCTGAAGAAGGTGATCAGGGATAGAAGATTTTAGTACGACGATAGACAGCACACGGAGTGGTTCATTGCTATGTTTCTACCTCACCTACGCGTACCTATGGGTCACCAAACTTTCGGATCTCCAGAAAAAGCCCTGGAGGTCGCTATGAAGTTAGAAGCTGCGCCTAGAGACGATACCCAGCTAGGTGTCCAGCAGATCCAAGGACAACTGGAGGCGATGCACATGGAGATCTAGAACCTGCGAAAGGAGCGAGGCGCAGAGTCTAGCCCGGAAAGATGGTGCATACGTTGCAGGACAAATGGTCACACTAAGGATAACTGCCCGCTATTAACAGACTACATGTAGGCTGGGGGACCTAGTTTGCTGCACCCTAGAGAAGTTGCAGGACCAAGTGGGTCGGCACTATGTTGCGATGATTGCCACGTTGCAAGGTTGCATGACACGAGCCACTATCTCCACCTTGCTGCATATGTCCTAGAAGTAAAACAGAAATGGTTCAGGTTCTGCAAGTCGGTAGGACATGATGAAAAGAACTGTTAGATGTATGATTTGACAATTGATCAGGGGAATCTCCATAGGGTTCAGTCGGACCCATCTTCACCTAGATCACCCTCAAGTGTAGGGGGCTCCCCAATAAGGGGCAGGGGAGGCAGAATAGGTGGACGCGCAGGTCGGGGATGAGGGAAACTCATATGTTATAACTGTGGAGAGGTAGGGTACTTTGCAAGGGACTGTCCAAACCCCACAAGACAGACCTGCCGATATTGCAGGCAGCTAGACCATGCTATTGAAGACTGTCTAGTCTTCATAGCGAAGATGCATGAAAAGCAGCTGACACCTATGCAGAATGTGCAAAGGGTTAAGGCCGAACTACGAGGCAAAGATCCAAGCGTAAATGTCGTAGCACATAGTGGGATGGCCACCGGGGGGCCTGGGGAGAAAACTACAGCCGAGCCCCTGATCCTACCAGTAGTTAGCAAACAGGAAGGGTTGGATCTAGAAAAGGAGAAAGAAACATTTATCGCAGCTTGCAAGGACTTTGCCGAGGCAGAGGTATCTACTTCTCAGTTTCTTGAGGACCTCAAGGCAGATGAGGAGGTCAAACCCTTTTTATAAGAATGTATGAAGCTGTTGCACAACCCAAGGGTTTTGGAAAATCTTCAAGAATTGATAGATAGCTGTGAAACATGACCTATCTTCCCTTCAAAATTCAAGTACGTACACAAACTTTATAGGTATAATAAACGCACCAGCAGGGAAATTTGGTTGAATGTGCAGATCGGTGATTATGAGATGGATCAGGTTATTTTGGACCTAGGATCGGATGAGAATGTATTACCTAAACAAACTTGGAAATGAATGGGGGAACCTAAGTTGGAATGGTCCACTATCTAGCTACGTATGGCCAATCAACAGAAGATCATTCCATTGGGAAGAATATCGAAAATTGTGGTGGAAATCGCATGGGTTAAGGTTCTGGCTGACTTTGAATTAATTCAGATTGTCGAAGATGCAGACCCCTACCCTGTGCTCTTAGGCTTGCATTGGGCCATCGATATGGGAGGCATCATTAACCTAAAGAAGAGAAGCCTGGTATTCGAGAATAACGGTACGAGGGTAATAGTACCATTAGATCCAGTGGAGGGTGAAAGATATACAGAACCAGCACATGATGAAGAGGATTTAGATCACATCTATAAGTTTGACTACGCGAGATGAAGACTAGATCAACCCCATGGTGGAGGGGGTACTCTGCTGGGAAAAGGATAGCGAATGTTTCTCCAACCCTGATAAGGAGATGGAGAACTGGAAAAACCAATTACATGATGTATCTGCGCTAAGATGTCTTCGGATCATGAAGAACTTCTGTTGCATCTCCTTGGAAGTAAGAGATCTACCTTATTTCGATGGTTTTGGTAATGTTAGGGTCCTTTTGCGGGAATTTGAAGCCGAGGATCCCCAAGAACGATGGCTATGGGCCTGTAAGTTGGCCATGCAAGGATCACCTGTGCAATGGTGGGTAACACATGAGGAGGCATTCTATGGTTGGGAGAAGTGTCAGAATATGCTGATCCTATGATTTGAGGCCCCAGCTGACGTGCGAATCAAAATGTTCCTTGGACCCGAAAATCCATGCAAATGTCTGGTCGCTTGGATAAAAAAATGGTGCGATAGAACTGCCCAGGAGTGGGTTTGATCTAGGTGTATATCGGTGGCCACCCACCTATTCCATTTGGACTAGCACCATAAATTCTTGCAGCTTTTCACGTTCAGCACAACTTACTATTTTTAGCAGGTTTTCGGGTCCTCCACTCCCAAAGCCGTTTTGGGGCCTTAATGATCCAGGTGGATATTGGTGGCCACCCACCTATTCCATTTGAACCCCCACCATCAGTTCTTTCGGTTTTCAAGTTGCAACAAAACTTACTATTTTTAGCAGTTTTTTGGGTCCTAAACTTCTGGAGTCGTTTTGAGGCCCTAAACGACATTTTTTGGGAAAACAGAGAGTAACATGGGTCCATGGACCGATGTTTCTCATTCAAAAATTGTACTACTCAGATAGACCTTTCTAATGAGCTATTGAGCACGTCAAACGCAGATTGGATGCCAAAGTTACGCCCTCGGGAAGTTGAACCACCAATTTACCCAAACAGGCGCCCACAGTTTTGGCGCCTCATCTCCTACGGTTAGGTTTTTGGACGTTTCGGATTCTACATTGTTTCTCAACAATAAATAGGCCCTCGAACCTCATTGTAACATAGTTCAGAGGCCTGTAGCTACCACATCTCTTCTCAGATATAGCTACCAGCGCCCTAGCTAGTTTTATTTCCATTCTGTCTGTAAGCAAATTTCATTTCTTTGATATTAATGAAATGAAGTGTTATTTCCGATGCATCTCTATATTTATGGTTATGTGTTTATTTTTTTGCATTCCTGCATAAATCCGGATCAGTGGTATCAGAGCGGTTCTTCTCTTTCTTTGCTTTTCTTTGCATGTCCCCAACGCGGTCAGGGTATAAGGAGTTAGGGCTCGATCTGGTTGAACCCTTGCAAGATCAGCCTCACAAACCCTGATGACATCCCATGGCGGAAGAAAAGAAAGACGAGGGAGCAGGAGATCCTATCAAAATACTGCTCGAGGAGGCCCTCGAGAAAAAAAGGAACGCGATGATGGATAACTTTGCTCAAATCCTTCAACCACTGCCCACATATGGTGCATCTGCATCCAACAGCCACTCTGGAGGCACCACTCCCTTCAAGGTACAGGTAAAATTTGACATTCCTATATTTGAAGGAAAAATATATGCAGATGCTGTAGACAGATGGTTAAATTTGCTAGAAGGGTATTTCTCAGTCCATGACTTCTCTGACCGAGAAAAGATTATTTTTGCACTCCTCAAAGCTGCCCCCCATGTCAAAGACTGGTGGGAAACCTATCGTGAGCAAGAGGGCGAAGGGGAACCCTCTCTGTTCTCGGCCACACCCACTTGGAATTTGTTTCGAGACGGCATCAAGGAACAATATTACCCCGTGGGGAGCTATGAGGACAAATACATCCAATGGACCACGCTGCGGCAACAAAAGGATCAAGATGTGCACGAACTGACGAATTTGTTCCATACCCTACGCACAAAGTTGGGTATTAAAGATTCAGAGAGACATTTGGTGCTCAAGTACCGCGGCTGTCTACACAAACACATTCAAGAGGAAATGGAGTTCTTTGACATTACATCGCTTGGCACGGCATATCGCTATGCCGCCAAGATCGAGCAGAAATTTAAGCAGAAGAAGCGAGACTTTGGATCTGCGAATCTGAAAGGTGCCCCCGAACTGAAGAACAAGGGGAAAGGCCAAAGCAATGCGACTCAGAACAACACCACAAATCCAAAGAAGGACATAGGGAAGTGGTGTGAATTTCATAACAAACCCACCCACAGCACAAACGAGTGTCGGGCCAAACAGTCTTTGGTGGCTGAACTAAAGGCACCCGAATCAGATGCATTTTCTGATCCTGAGTTAGAACCAGACAAAGGAAATGACAAAGGGAAGTAGATCATTGATGCGGATCCCAGTGCCATTTTTGCCACCACCAAGATCCAGCGAGAGGGTCCAGAGCATCCAGAGGAGGGGGAGTGCCTCTTCCAGTCACAGATGTGGGTGAAGGGTTCTCCGCTGCAATTTCTCGTCGATAGTGGAAGCCAAAAGAACCTCATCTCAGCAGAGGTCGTGAAGTGGCTCGGCCTACCAACCATAGCACACCCGCAGCCATATACCATCAGGTGGCTCCACCCAGGGAGAGATCTCTGCATCCGCCAGCAGTGCCGCCTTCCATACAGTATCAAGCCGTTCACGGATGAGGTATTGTGTGATGTTTCTCCTCTTGATGTAGCTGATGTATTATTGGGCCAACCATACTTGTGGAGGTGACATGCTGTGTATGAGTCTAGGCCTCGTGTTGTTATTATTACTTTGGGAAATAACTTGTACAAGATACCGGAGGTAGTACCGCCTCTTGTCATCTCTTTGACTACTGCAAAAAAACACAGTAAGATTGTTTCCCAAACCAGGAAATTCATTTTCCTTACAACTCACTCACAGGGAAAGAAGAATATTGTGGCCACAACCTCGAAATAGGGCTCCCTTGCACGGCTGCAGCAGATGGACAAAGTCATGGAGGAATGCGAGGACATTTTATCCTCACTCATAGAGGTTCCGCTACACTGTCAGGGAAACCACTCCAATGATCTGACTCCCAACGCACCACCACCTGATGTTGCCATAAATCCTGCAACTAAACATACAGAATCCAAACATGTACTGTCTGAGGCTGACAAAGAAACCAAATTTACTAAACGCATCCAACCTATCCACCCGCAGGTCCATGACATCTTCAACACATCTAATACTCAGTTCAACAGAATTTGCCTCATCTCATGGAGGATCTCAACGCAATGGGGACCATTTCTTCCTAAGGAGGGAGGAATGATCCAGGTGGATATCAGTGGCCACCCACCTATTCCATTTGGACTAGCACCATCAATTCTTGCAGCTTTTCACGTTCATCACAACTTACTATTTTTAGCAGGTTTTCGGGTCCTCCACTGCCAAAGCCGTTTTGGGGCCTTAATGATCCAGGTGGATATTGGTGGCCACCCACATATTCCATTTGAACCCCCACCATCAGTTCTTTCATTTTTCAAGTTGTAACAAAACTTACTATTTTTAGCAGTTTTTCGGGTCCTGAACTTCCGGAGCCGTTTTGAGGCCCTAAACGATGTTTTTTGGGAAAACGGAGAGAAACATGGGTCCATGGACGGATGTTTCTCATTCAAAAATTGTACTCCTCGGATAGACCTTTCTAATGAGCTATTGAGCATGTCAAACGGAGATCAGATGCCAAAGTTATGCCCCTGGGAATTTGAACCACCAATTTACCCAAACGGGCGCCCACAGTTTTGGCGCCTCATCTCCTACGGTTAGGTTTTTGGACGTTTCGGATTCTACCTTGTTTCTCAACAATAAATAGGCCCTCGAGACTCATTTTAACATATTTCAAAGGCCTGTAGCCGCCACATCTCTTCTCAGAGATAGCTACCAGCGCCCTAGCTAGTTTTATTTCCATTCTGTCTGTAAGCAAATTTCAGTTCTTTGATATTAATGAAATGAAGGGTTATTTCCACTGCATATCTATATTTATGGTTATGTGTTTATTCTATTGCATTCCTGCATAAATCCGGATCAGGGTTCATCTTCTTATTCATGCCTTGGGACCACTTCCCACCACATGGTACTTAGATGCGAAGATCCATCAATGCACCCACCATTGGGAGGCTTTGAGGAATGAATTTTTGGAAACATTTGGGATAAGAGGCAGGAAAAAGGCACTTGACACAGCTCTGCAATTGACAATGTAGCATGGGGTGAATCGCACTTGTGTGTCACACCTAAAATACCCAATTGGGAGCCGCGGACACCAAGCATGATCAAATATTGCAACCTAGCCCCAAAAAAAGGGAAGAATGATCCACGAGAGGGTCCTGGCTCAGAATTAAACAGGGTGCGCACGGGTCCTGGACCACTCGGGCTACGAACAGATAGCATTGAGACGCACCCCACATTGGCAAAAATTGGGGATATGAATATTATATCTCCACCAACTCCCACAACAAAAGGGCAGTTGTGCTCACTTCTCAACCACATAAGTTATTACAGAACTTTTGTTCAAAAATACACAGTGATCATAGCACCTCTGAAAGAATTTCTCATTAAGGCAGCCCAGTTCTATTGTGATGACACAAACCAAGCAAACATACCTTTGGGTTTGAAATAATTAGGGCTTAATCTTGCGTTGGGGGAAGATGCGTAGGAGGCGTAGGTGTTTGAACCAAGCATAGCAGGAATGCCAAGAGCACAAGAAGTGTGAAAACTGGCCGTTGGCACAGTAACATCTGGTAAAAAGAAAAAGTTACCGTTAAAAGGAGCGGGCCACTGGCATTTAATGGGGCAGATTTTAAGGATTTTTTACCATTTACCTAATGATAAGTTCCAAGTTAATTTTACCCTACCGTTGGATGCCCGCAGGCACTATAAAAAGGGCCAAATAGCTCAAACAAGTGTTTTGTCTCACTTGCATAACATGCACCTGTCCTCTTTATCTCTCGCAAACCTGAGCTGTAAGATTTTTCAGGTCTGCACTGTCCCTCTCATGTCAGATAAACCTCCCCTACTGATAGTAGCCACCCAGAATCGAGATTAATTTTTCGTGCTAGGATGACAGTCGCCAACCCAGCCGAGCCCTTGGCCCCTAGTGCCCCAGAAGTTGAGGAAGTAATGGAGATCGGGTCTGAGGATGAAGAAGTGCCCGCGATGTCGGTCACACGGAAGGGAAAAGAGTAGGCACAGGGCTCAGGGAAGCCCCCCAATGCTGCGAAGTGGGCTTTAGGGAAGCCTAGGACCTCCCCAATGCATGCCAAGCCCCCATGAACAACACCTCAGGTTTAGGCTGCACAGGAGTAAGCTCTGCCTGTCAATCTAATCAACTAGTTACCTCCATTCATTCGCACGTGCAAACCCTCGACGCGCACACCAAAGAACCTTGATGGCCTGGTTACCTACCTATAGACACCGCTAACCCCAGGAGAAGTCCCTGTCCTGAGCGACCCCTGCGGGAAGCTCCATGAAGTTAAATTCGATGATCACAACTTGGAAAATTATGAAGCCTTCCCTGAGCTGACCCCCGCGCTGTACTTTGACACAATTTATGTGGACGATGGGGTCACAGTCATTTCTCAGTGTTGGGTAAGCGGATTGGCCAGATCCGGGCTCTTGAACCTACTGCATATGCCTCACTTTGGCCATTACAATGTCACGGATCGACTAGCCCGACAGCTACTCGCCCTAGTACACAATGGCTGCCTGTGGATTCAGGATAGGGTCCCTATAGATGCTACCTTGGTTCATAGAATCACGGGCCTTCCCATGAATGGGCCACACCCTGTGGAGCGTGTAGGAAAGAAATATGAAGGGAACACCGCTGAGTATGTGCATAAGACCTACCATGTGGAGAGGAATACATGAGGCGTCATCATAAAATCCATCAGTGACCTGGCTATGCAGTTGGGTACCATATTACTAGCCTGTAAGGTAATGTGAAAGTGCCAGGTCACAAGCATCCCTGCCTATGTTATTTGGCTCGACGGTCAATGTGCGAAGGGGGTTTGCCTAAATTGGGTCCAATACTTATGTGACGAGTTCTTAGCCAATGTCCACGAATCCCAAGAGCAGGGTAAAGCCTTCTACTATGTCTGGCTACTATTTCTTATAGCCCTGGTTTCTTGGGAAACCCCTGCGGAGTTAGTCCTCCCCGAGCTCCCTCCAGATATGTGCGAAGGGGCCCAGTATGTCCATTTGTGGGATTCCAGGGACGCACAGCACATAGAAAACAACCAATTCTTCTGGGTCCTCTTTCAGAGTAGCGTGGCCACACCCATCAATTCTTGACCTCGGTTGTCCCCCATTGTATATGACAAGAACAAGAGTATCACAGCATTCCAGGTTACCACGAACAACATTCAGATCCACAGTCACAAGGATAAAACCTGGACATCACTCCCTTATATGGTAGTAGACGAAGAAATCGACAATGTGATTGCGCTATGGCCTCCCGCCTGGAAGATAGGCTTCAAAACTAGCACAAGGGGCACCGCTGGTACTAGCATGATGTAGGTACCCCCTCCTATTACCACCAAGGAGACCGGAAGCACAGGGAAAAATTCTGGCATCGTCGCGAAAAAGGACACACAGCCACCACAAACCACCATGAAGAACACCAGAGCCGAGAACCAGGTTGAGTCGCAGCTAGGCATGGAGGAAGTGAACATTGGAGGTACGAAATGGACAGGCGAGCCTATCAAGGGACCCCAAAATAAGCAGCGCGCCCAGTGGAAAGAACAGGATGAGACGGTTACGTTGACAGATGGAGATCTCGAGCAAATCGCAAATGTTGTAACACTGGCCATAGAAGAAAAATGGGTCACGTTAGAGGAGTACCAGAAGGCTGCGATCAGCGTTATCCAGGAAGATCTGCGAACCTTGCAGCTAAAGACAAACACCATTCAAATGGCCAGCATGGTTCAGGGATGAATTCCCTTGGCATATATTAGTACAGCGCTAGCCACAGAAGAAAGCCGCCTATGTCCCTTACCTAGAGCTGCCCTTGTGGTCAGTACACCGGATCAAGAGATCCAGCTTCAAGCAGGTGCAGGGGTGTAGCTGAATCTTGCCAAGCTACCCCACACAGCATTACAGGGTCTCCACACTGCAGTGTTTCAGAATATTCACCACCCGGACCAGCAAGTACACCACCAACTTGGTATGGCTGAATAGACCATCGCACAACAGAATGCAGAGGTACTCTTTGCTGTCGCACAGTAGGTAGAGCTCAAAACTCTGATCCACCATCTCTGCATAGAAGTTATGGAAGAAATCCCGGCCGTAGCCACTCCTTGGGCTAAAGTGGAAGGATTGGTCGCAGCATTGAAGGCTTCCAGGATGGAATGTAGATCATTAAGACTTAGTTGGAGCAGTAAATCGCTTACTTACAAGCCAAACTGTAGCCCAAAACACCCTCAGCGTTACGAGCCCAATGCACTGCGCTAGTGACCGAGGCTACCAACACCATTACAGGACAGATTGCTCAGGGCACCCGGTTACTCAAGGATGCCATGTAGCTTTGGACCAAGATCCAGCATGATCTGGTCCTCCAAAAAATCAATTAGGACTTGCGACAGAAGGAGGAAGCTTTCGAGCAGATTGAGGCTAAATTACCTACCTTGGTCCCTGCACAGCGTTTGGAGTGATTGCAAACTAGCAACACCCTCCAAGACGAGATTGAGGGACTCCGCCAGAAGAAGCATGTTATTGGAGAACGCTTAAAGCCTTGGACTGTTGTGGTCTTCCAACTCTCACATGATGTTGATGGTGTTGTGAAGTGACTAAACCAGACACTGGAGAGTGTCACAGCTGCGATAGAGGGACCAACCTCACAGAAGCTTATAGATATTGTGCAGAGCACTGCTACTCAGAGTCTAGAAGTGTTGCCCCTATTGGTTGCAGTTGTCAATGCACTGCGTGTGCAGGTGGAGACCCCACCACCACAGTGACTCGGGAAAAGTCACAAGATTGTGTTGGGGGACTGTTGGAATGGGGTCTCCTACAAGAGCTACAAAAATGGTCCATTTTGTATATTTTTATTATATTTATTCTAATGTAGGGGTTTTGGGGTGGGTCAAAGCCCCTAATGCATTGTAAATGGGTTAAGGGTAGACCAAGAGTCCGCAAACCACGATTTGTGGACCATTGGATGTGTAGGCTAAAATAGTATAAGTAGTTGAACCTTTTTGAGTTGTAAGACAGATTTGGATTAAGATTGGTGTGAATTACGAATTAGTGGATCTATTTGGGTTTTTGGGGAAAGGACTCTAGCAAGCTGTGTGCGCGGAGATCCTCATTCCATTTGTGTGCGGACCCTGATACTGTGTGCGCAGGTTGGGTTTGTGGGTGTTGTAAAAGGAACTGAACGATTAATGAATGCGGAATGCTATTGAAATCTCTGAATCTATTGGATCTGTGATATTTTTTATGTATGCTCTATGTCATTCATTTAAGCTACACAAATACTTGTGTTACGTGTTTATACTGCGATCTAGATCTATTATGGTATGCATAATTCTATATTGAGCTCCGCAATTCACTGTGTCATGTGTTTATTAACCATTGATCTGAATCTATTTATTAGACTTGATCCAAGAATAGCTGCGATAGTTGCCTTATTTTCCTATATCTATGATTTGTTGCAATTATACATGATGTTGTGCATGTGGATGCGGAGGAGCTGATAGATCTGGGTTCTATAATATGTGATCTGATAATTTTCAAGTCGAACACAGCTCTGCCTGACTTACTTGACCTCTCACAGGGTGCGGAAACCTAGTTCTAGAACCCTCCCATACTAATTCGGGTGAGACTTTGGCCTGCGCAAGTAGGCCACTGCCGAAAGGGCCAGTAGTATAGGGTTTTTTTGGAAAACATTAAACCCTAAACCTAGGTCAGGACCCCTTGAGCCAACAATGTGGCACCTAGATTTTGATGGATCAGTGAATAAATATGGAGCGGGAGCAGGATTTTGGATTCAAAACATTGAAAACAACCATTCTGAAGGTCATGCTTTTAGATTAAAATTCAAATTTACAAACAACATGGCAGAGTATGAAGCTATGATTTTAGGACTACAGATTGTTATAAATTTGTAAGGAAAAATATTTTCTATCATGGGAGACTTTGATTTAATTGTAAAACATATTAGAGGAGAATATTCTATGTATAATCCTAGATTAAGCCAATTTAGAGAAACATTATTAGATTTTCTGAAAGAATTGGTTGAGTTTGAATTTGCTGTAATTCCTAGAAAACAAAACATACAAGCACATAGTTTAGCAACTTTTTCTAGTACCTGTAATCTTCCTTTTAAACCAAATCATCAATATACAACAGAAGTTAAACACAGGCCTACAATACTAGATAATCTAAAATATTGGCAGATATTTTCACAGGATGAACAAATCTATCATTTCATGAATGCTGAGGGAGAATTTCATAGTTGTAACATAGATACAGATTGTACAGTAGATGATAAAATAGACAGTAAGATAGATGTAAATAACTTATATTTCACTAAACCCACTAAATTCGCTCAAGTAGAAAAATATAATTTAGAAAAGGAAGAGATTGAATAATTAGCAAATGATGATTCTGACATTTTAAACCTTAAGAATAAATTTTTACCTAAGGGATTAGCCCCATTAGAAGATATTTTTTATTCAATTGACATTGCAAGAAAACCAAAGATGGAACCATTAAGATCAGATATAGAAGAATGCAATATAGAAATAGAACAAAGGCCTAAACTCATCAAACTCTCAAAATCCCTACCTCAAGAAGAAAAATTGAAATACATAGCTCCGTTTAAGGAATTTTAGGATGTATTTGCATGGAGTTGTGAATACTTAAAATCTTATGACACTATCATAATACAACACAAAATACCTATAATAGAATATCAAAAAACTTTCAAACATAAGCTCAGGATAATCAATCGAGTTTTAATGCCTTTGATTGAAAAAGAGGTTAAGAGAATCTATGAAGCTCAGATAATTGCACCTATCATATATTCTTATTGGGTTTCAAACCTAGTTCCCACTAGGAAGAAGACAGGGGAAATCAAACCTTGTGTTGATTTCCGGAATTTAAATAAAGTGTCCCTAAAAGATAACTACCCTCTTCCCAAGATGGATCATATTTTACAGAGGTTGGTTGGTTCATCTAGGATTCATTAATTGATGGATTCTCTGGGTACAACCAGATTTTATTTCAGCCACAAGATCAACCAAAGACTGCATTTACTACTCCTTAGGGTACTTTCATGTTTTTGAAAATGCCTTTTGGATTAATGAATGCAGGAGCCACCTTTCAAATAGCTATGGATATAGATTTTGCTAAATAAATTCATGATTTTCTTATGATCTATCTAGATGATATAACTATATTTTCAAAAATTGATAATGAACATCTAGATAACCTAATACAAGTTTTTATCAAATGCAGGAAATTTGGTATTTCTTTAAATCCCAAAGAGACTCTCTTTGGACTTGAAGAAGGCAAACTATTAGGGTATATTATATCAAAAGAGGGAATTAGGATAGACCCAGCTAGAATAGAGGCCATTTTGAACATAAGTCATCCTAGGAATATTAAAGAATTGCATACTTTCTTAGGTAAAATCAATTTTCTCAGGAGATTCATTTCAAACTTAGCAGAAATAATTAGAGAACTCAATGACATGTTGAAAAAAGAATCAGCACTTAATTGGATTGTAGAGACCAAACAATCATTTGAATCAATCAAACAAGCCTTGACATGAACACCAGTCCTAATAACTCCTGATTTCAAAAATATTTCATTATTTTTTATTTTTCTTAAGAACATACTATTGTTGTAATCTTACTGCAGAAAAATGATCAGGGCTATGAAAAACTCATTTCTTTTTTCAGCAAATCACTTAGATATGCCACTTTAAAGTATAACATAATGGAAAAGGAGGCACTAGCATTAGTGAAAGCTATCAAAGACTTTAGAGTGTACATCTTGTATTCACACATCATAGCTTATGTTCCAAATTCAGTAGTGGATGAAATTCTAACTCAGAATGGGCTTGATGGTAAAAGAGGCAAATGGATTGCCACCATTTTGGAAGATTACATGGAAATTAAGCCCACCAATATCATTAAAGGTCAAGGTTTAGCCAAACTCATGGTTGAATAAAAATGTCATACTTTAGATATAAATTTTATTGCCCAATTAGATGATCGGGAAGAGATGGAAATTCCATAGATCAGTGAAGCCTTTTAAGATGCACCATGGTATGCAGATATCATATTTGTATTACTAAATTTACAAGCTCCTCCTGGATTGTCAAGAACTAAAGCTAGATTTTTAAAGTTAAAGGCAATGAAATTTTGTATCATAGATAATGCACTGTTTTGGAAAGATCGTGGTGGCATTTTATTGAATTTTTTGCTTAACGATGAAGCTGATAAAGTTATGGAAGAATTTCATGCAGGCGACTGTGGAGGAAACCTTTACTATAATTCAACTGTAGATAAAATATAGAGAGTTGGTTTTTACTGGCCTACACTTTTTGCAAATGTGAAAAGGTATGTGACCTCCTGTCACAAATGCCAAAACTTTGAAGGGAAGAAAAAGCTACTACCTTTACCCCTTAAACCCATCTCCATAGAAATGCCATTTCAAAAATGGGGTTAGACTTCATTGGTGAAATTCACCCACCATCCTTAGCCCAACACAAATGGATTTTGACAGCCACAGATTATTTCACTAAGTGGATAGAAGACATTCCTTCTAGGCAAGCCACTGATACTATCGTAATCTCATTTTTAGAAAACAATATACTGTCCATATTTGGATGCTCAAAAGCTCATTATTGATAATGCAACTGCTTTCAAGTCTAAAAAGATGATCGACTTCTGTAATAAATACCACATTACCCTTGGCCATTCCACTACCTATTACCCTCAAGGTAATGGTCTTGCAGAATCCTCCTATAAAATACTTGTTAATATCATCAAGAAACTACTAGAAGGCAATAAAAAGACCTAGAAAAAAATGTTAGTTAATGCCTTATGGGCAGACAGAATCACCACAAAGAAGTCCATTAATGCATCCCCCTTATCAACTTGTACCATTGATGAAGATGATCCAAGAACTGCATGTAGAAACCAATGATATCCATAGAAGGATAAATCAAACCATACACTTGCAACAAACTAGGGAGGAAATCTATCTCAAGTCTCAAGTTGTTCAAGATAAGATTAAAAATATATTTGACAAGAAGACTAAGGAAGATGATTTTTACTTAGGTGACAAAGTTCTTAAGTGGGATTCCAGGAGAGAAGAGAAAGGTAAACATGGTAAATTTGATTTCCAATGGAAAGGTCCCTATGTTATTTATGGTTACAGAGGTAACAATGCATTCTTTTTGAAGGAGTTGGATGGATCAGATCTGCCAGATGGACCTATCAATGGTAGAATGTTGAAGCATTATTATTCCTTAGAATAACAGTAGTTCACTTTATTTACTTTACTCATTGTACATAACATTGCAGAGTTTATATTGGATTGGATGTTTTTCTTGCAAAGTTGAAGCTTGGAGAGAAGGCCTTAAGCTTTCAAAGACAAAATATCATAAGTATGAATAATGCAGAGCTCAGAAAACAGTTCCAAGGAAAAAGCACAGTCAAAATTCAAGGCTACTAATCTTAAAGTTCTTGACATTTCACCAAGAAATGCCATCCCCATGTGGAGCCACTGTTAGGGTCCTATAATAATTGGATTCATAATTGTGATTGAATTTGATTAGTCTTGTAATATGTACATACTTTTCTTTCTGTAAAATCGTTTTCCCATATTAAAAATCAAAAAATGTAAAGAGGGTAAAATTCCTAAAAGAAAAATCAAAGGACTTGAAAGAAAAAAGATAAAAAAGAATAGAAAATGAACAACAAACAAAAAAGAGATAAAAATAGATCATGAAAGTGATGCAAATTCAAATGCCACTACTTTTTACTTCACCTTGCAAAAATAATATTGTGTGCAATTTTTTAAAAATGCCACAATCCATTAAAGTCAAACAGCTTAATATTGACCTTTCATTCTTTAAATTTTATGCTGATAGATAGAGAATAAAGATCTAGCCAAACTGTTTAATATTGGAATATCAGTAGTTAGGTGGAGAATAAAAGGGAGCTCAACAATTTAATCTGAGCCTTTGGAAGAAATAAGGATATAATTAGATAGTTTGTTGTTAAAATAAAAATGAATAAGGGTCTACAAACTCAAATGCACCCATGTAAATGAAGAAAAAATGTTAGGGTAGCTGATGGGTAGGCAGAAGCAGTTTTCACAAGGCATGGATAGCAGAAAATTGGTCATTTCATTTACTAATTTCCCTTCAAAATCATTTCCCTTGTAAAATTACCTTTTCCCCTTCATTTTAACCCTTTTACCCACTAGTCACTCATTTTTCCTTACAAAACCCCTTTTCCTAAGTTTAAAACACATTTTCCTTGGGAAAAGTAAAACCCCTTTACTAATTTCCCTTGTCATTTAAAAATACACCAAAAACCCATATAAATACTTTTATCCTAAGTCTAAATGATTAAATCTTTATGTCAGGACCCACTGTGTAAATATTCATTCCCAATATAAGTTTTATGTTAAACTTAGTGTATTTAACCCCCTCCCCCTCATTCATTTTATATTTCATTTTTAACATTTAACTTTATTTATTAACTCCCTTTATGTATTACATTTATCCCATATTTAATTAATTCCTTTATATATATTATCCCCAACCCTTTATCTTAAATTTAATACATAGTTTCATTTCCCCACATGTCATATATTTCGAGCCCACTGATTATTAGCCCACCTATACCTAAGTCCCACTTACCCAAACCCCATTAGTTATATATTTAACCCTATCGCATGACTTAAAATCCTGACCCCATACAATATAAACCACAACTTATACGCATATATAACTTCCGCATTTGACTTTTCTCGGGCCCCATGCCTATCAAATCCCAATACTCCATCGCATCGTCCCATATATCAGATCATCACTGACCAGATCTAACGGCCAGCAAGCCCTTTCACACATCCGATAATCTGATCCTTAACCACACCCCAACCTTGCGATATTCATGGTTTTCGGAGCTCCGCTCATGGCTACGTGGCCAATTTCCATTCGATCGCATCAATCCAAAAAATGCTGCCAACCACCTTTGGCTAGCGCAAAAACCATTCAGCGGTATTATTGCCCATTGTGGAAACCAGCCTACCCATTTGAATTGACCATGCATTCAATGTAAACATTGTTGGTTAAAAATACCACATAGCCGCCCATTACACCCTATTTTACCATTTCTGTTTCATTTTTCTGTAGAAGATCTATTCCAGACCGATAAATTTGATGTCGACCCTGTTTTAAATCGAAATTCAACCATAATTCAAGCATTTGCTGCTACAATTATTACAGATCCAGTCCAAAGCAGTATAAATATCCCTAAAGACTCAGAGAACTTTCTCTACCTCAGAACCCTTCTGCAAACTAGAATCCTCATTTTATCCAAGTATTCCTCAAAGAAAAAACCTTTTTCCTAAAGCTAAAAGAATTAATTTAAGTAATTGAATCAATTTAGGATTTTTAGTAGACCAAAAGCACCTATTTCCTTCCCTATCATTTTCTATATACCCTAATCTTCCTTTCACTAAAATTTTGAAGGTCCTGAGATTCCTTTGGGTTATAGAGAATACAGTTTGATTAATTGAATCAAGTAGAATCCTCTGCAAACCTAAAAGGAAATCCCTGTAGCTTCCCAAATCTTTTTTTCTGCAAAACCTGGACTTATTTTACAAATTTCCAAGGCCTGAGACTGTTTTTTATTACAGAGAGTAATAACTGACCAATTGGCTTCTTAAATTATTCTGAAAAATGTAATAATCTTTCAGAGGTGCTCCTACAGACCTAAATCAATTTTTTCTAAAATCAAAGATTAATCAACTGAAGAAATTCAACAAAATAATGGCTTCCAAAAGTATTGTATTTGTCAATCCTCTACAACCCCCAATTGTAGATGTAGAACACACTCCCCTAGCTAACAAATATTTTAAGATTAATGACACAGTCACTGAATTTAACCTTCTTGAGCTCCACTACTTGAGCCATGAAAAATCCATAGACCAAGCAAATGAGGTTTTCATTTGAGAATCTAATTTTCCAAAGTATGTATTCCCACAAACTTTCCAGTACCCAGAAGTAATCAGACTTTATCAATATTGCTATTTCCCTAACCATAGAGCCATAATAAACCCTTAAAAAATAAATTATGTTTACTATTACAGCTAAATCAATTAACCAAATTCTCCAAATCCAATCCAGGCCAGATGAAACCCCTTTGTCCATTGAGGCTCTTACACAGTTGTATCTGAATCTGGACTTCCCCAAATGGTTCCAGATATTCCAAAATTTCATACCTTCATCTGTAGAAATTCCCAAGATAAATCCTCCTTACCCATCTGCAAAATTTTCTGAAAGAACCAGACATATCATTAGCATGTTGTCTTTTATTCTTGGTTATTTCACAGATGAGCATGTTGATGTTGCAGTACTAGGTTTTTTCTCTACTTTCACACCTGATCAGCCTCCTGCTACCATTTTCAATTTTTTCCAATACCTTACTAATAATATTCATGAACAGTTGGTCAAAATTCCTGAATAAGGTGTCTTCAATTATTCCTCAATCCTATTGCACATGTTTTTGTATTTTCAATCAGAAAAATTTGCCATCAACCTTCAAAATCTTGATGTTGAAGGTAACCCACAGTCAATCATATTTTGGACTCTGATTATCATAAAAGACTCCACACAGTCCACCTATACAGAGTTTATTGATTCTTCCATTCATCCTATGGTCAATATGTTGAACAGCAACATGCAGCCCAGAATCAGTGAGGAAATTAAGAAGGTCCTACAATTGTAAAAACATAATAAAACAGGAGATTGGTACTTGTAACAAAACCATACATAAATAAGGGTATATGGATCAAATATTATTCCATATAAACTACCAAAATACCTCCCAATGAGGTTATTTTCCCTTGAGTATATCAAACAGATTCTTAATTCTGATGCAATCAATTTCTTGGCAGCTAAGAAGAAGACACAGTTCAAAAAAAAGTATCAGGTTGGCCCTTTGATTTGTAATAACAGAGATGTGGATCTAGAGGCTGAAAATTATTTGTAGGAGTTTAAATTCAGTAAGATTTTTCTATGGTATTATGATCCTCTAGGAGTAATAATTAAATTGAGAGTTAAATGCAAACTAACTCCTTATGTACATGAGAAGAAACCATATATTGAGAAATTCTCCAATCAGATTGAAAGGTTGGAGAACACGTTGATTGAGGCAGAGAAGAAAGGTGATGCTAGTAAAACTTTGCAGACTCTAGCCCAAGAAGACAGGAACTCAAAAAGAATCAGAGAGGAAGGATCATACACTGGAGAGACTACATCTGAAACCAAATTTAAATTAATGTATAGGAAAAAGCCAAAATTAAATCATGTCAATGAAGAATTGGAAACAATAGAAGTGATTGATACAGAAACAGTGGTGAAAGATAATGTACCACCTGTAGTTGCTAAAGAAACACATCAGTCTTCAACTTCAAACACTCATCTTATTGAGAAGAAACACAGTGTTTGAATGTCATCTTCCAGCAAACCAGTAGAGAAGGAGATGGACATTATGCAGAAATACAAATAGATAAAGATGAGAAATGAAGCTTTGAAGACTGATACATACAACCAGTATTGGAAACATTCACCCAGTGACCAAAGCAGACTGCTTTCTGCTTTTGACTATAAAACTAGGAAGATGCAGATGACCTTCCTACAACCTAAAGTAAAGCATGCCAAAAAACCAACAGATTACAAAAAGACATCATATGAAGTTGAAGCAGAAGATATTCATCCTATTGATCAGATAGAATTTCACAAACAAGCTGGTGAAATGCTTTATTCCACAATGAAAAATAAATCCATGAGTGTATAGAAGCTTCAAAACACTCTTGGAAATATCAAAGATCAGCTCAAGTTAGAAAAATCATCCTCATAAGCTACGGATAACAGAATCAAATCACTGGAAGATTTGATTATTTAAGTAGGATGTGATCCTAATAATGTAAAAGTTGCAGATGAATTGATAAAAGAGAAAAATGCAGACATTTTTGCATTAAAGAAGCAACTTAAGTTGCCTCCAACTAAATATCCTCAAGAAAAGAAAGTATTACAGGATGAAAATCAAAAATATGAGATGATGAATCTCATACTATAGTTGACTGCTCAGATTAAAGAAATGGAGAATGAAATGGACAAGTTGGTCTAAGAGAAAAATGCCAGAGAAGAAGTTCCTGTCACTGTAATTCCTGTAGTCACTACTGTTGTACCTTCCTATTGACGGTTGAAAATGTCTCACCAACAACAAGGGGATCTCCCTGGTGCAGAATCCTAACTAGACTCTACACCATTTGGTTTGGGGATCCCATCCGGTATGTAGGCCCAGTTGCCATTAAATTGGTGAAGATGTTTTGCGGATAGAGAGGGGACTCACTGGGATGGAGAATGCACGGATGTTGAACGAATATAATTCAATGATTGACGAATGCTCTATGAAACATAATACCATGAATAGCAAAGTGGAATTTAAAGCATGAAACTTATGAAAAGCATTGTTAGCAAAAATTTACCAAGATCATAGCTATTGCAAGATTCACTCAACAAACGAGAAAAAGTTCACAATGGTTAAGTGTTTCATTTATCAACTATGAACATCCCAATAAATATTTAAAGACAATATCGACAAAGCATTTCACCAACATTTCTTTAAGTTATAACATCATATATCATTCATGTGTTGCAAGGAATCTCATAACACAATGGAATACATAAGTAGAAATGTGCACCAATATTTGAAAGAAGCATTCATTCATTCAAAGAGACCATATTCATAGCATAACCACACAGGAGACTTCCATTGGATTCAATAGTGAGATCCAATAACACTCCTTTGGATTCATCAAGAGGCATCCATTAAATAAAAAGCAATGTTTCTCTCTCAAAATTCCACAACCCAAAAATCCTTTACAAGAATCGCTAGAAGATGTACATATAGGCCGATCTGACTCTTGGGTTTCCCGTGACCTTTGGTCTTCCCTGACACTTGGGATTACTTGCAACTGAGGGGAAGTTGCGACCTCAGGGTGGTTGCGACCTTGCGACCTTGCAACCTTGCAACTTTACGACCTTGCGACTTTGTGACCTATGTGACTACGAATTTGGACTATGCAACCTTGCGACTTTGCGACCTTGCGACTTTTCGACCTTGTGACTTTGTGACTTACGCGACTTTGTAACCTTGCGACCTATGAGACTGTACGACCTTGCAACCTTATGACCTCATGACCTTGCGACCTATGCGACTTTGTGAACCATGCAACTTTATGACCTTACGACTTTGCGACCTATGCGACCTTGCAAATTTGCGAACAATGCAACTTTGCAACTTTGCGACTTATGTGACTTTGCGACCTTGCGGCCTTGCAACCTTGCGACTTTTCAACCTTGCGACCTTGTGACCTTGTGCCCTTGTGACCTATGTGACTTTGCGAACTATGCGACTTTGTGACCTTGCGACTTATGTGACTTTGCAACTTTGCAACCTGGAGTCATTTGCGACTTGCAACCTTGAGTCATCTGCGACCTGCGACCTTTGGTCATCTACGACCTACGAACTTTGGTCATCTATGACCTACAACTTAGGTTTATTTACGACTTGTGACCTTAAGTCATCTGCGACCTGTGACTTGGAGTCATTTGCGACCTGCGACCTTGAGTTTTATCCCTTACGCATTCCTCTTTCGGCGATCTCTGGTTTTCACAGCAAGATGCCCTTTCCTTCATATCAGTCCTGTGCAAGTGACCAACTACCTTTGAGCTTAAAGTGAGGCTCTTGGGGATTTCTGAGGATCCACCTCTCTTTGAAAGGGTCTCCTTGCTTACTGGGAAAACCCTGGCTCTTCGTGCAAACCAATAGCTTCCAGATGGACAGTTTGAACCTCATCTTGTAGAGTATTTTAATGGTGTTGTGGCAATGGACTCTTAATGAAATAGATACATTGTTCAATGTATACTGATAGCACCTTTGACCAATTTCCTAAAAGGAATAATTGAGAATGAGTTAGCTCTCACTAATAATCAGAAAAAAAAAAAAAGTGACTAGGGAAAATAGCTCATTCGAGGAGAAGCAACATTGAAATATCCAACCTAAGATATTCTAACTTATTTCAATTTCTTGAGCATCTCTAAGTTCGGAAACCAGCTTAAAACTTATATACCCTAGCGCAGTCAAGAGACAACAAGACAAGTGGGTGAGGTGACAAGGTTGGGCAGAACTAGGTCATGGGGATATTACTGATTGAAGGTCAAGTCGAAAAGAGCAGAGGGAGACCTAAAATTTGAATATACCCAAAATTTTGGGTGGTGTTGTAGCAGCTACAACACTTCCACATTAGCAGAATCATTGGCCCCTACAATCCTAATGGCTATAGTATTACCTGTCACCTCATCAAAAACTTCAAAAACAGAGTCTTCAACAATAGCAGTAGAGCCTACAGATGAGGCAAGTAAACTAGTAAAATTTATGCAAGACATGTCTATCTAGAATAATGAAATCAATAGACTCAAAGAACAACTAAAAATTCTGGAAGATGAGAAAAACCTAATACAGATTATGCACAAGAACGAAGAACAAAAAGCTAACAGGTTGAATGAGAAATTGAAGAAGTTAGAGAAAGATCTAATACTAAAATAACCCATGGCACAAGCCAAGCAACAAATATGGGCCAATATCATTGAATCTGTCAATGATATTTGGCCATCCATACAGGTTATCTATGAAAAAAATGATTTATTCAAAGTAGCAAGAGAATCTATCCAGAAGATGAAAGAAGAACTTGGTAAGAAACCTGAAGAAGCTCTTGAAATCATCAAATTTATTAATTCCAAAAATAAGCAAGAGTTAGAAGAGATTGGAATTAGTGACAGGACAGAAACCATCCTATAAATTAGGAAGGTAATTTCTAAAAATAATCTGATGATACAGCTAGAAGAGAAGTTCCAGAATATGGAGGTTTCCATCACAATGTTCATGATGAAGTTTGATGTCCTAAGGCAGAAAGGGCTTCCCAATCCTCTGTATATTCATGAAAAATTAATGAAGCAGGATGATTATGATAAGAAAATTACAGAAGTTGCTAAGGATCAGGCTAATCTTCCTTCTTCACAAGGAATTCCAACAGGGAAAGTTCTCTACAAGAATTTTGAGAATCTATTTTACGTGCAACATGAGGTGAAACACCTATTTGTCAACAAGCCTACATTCTCAAAATACATAGAGGCTGATGAAATATTCAGGAGGATGGTGAAAATTAAGTTACCAGAGGTAGAATTCTGGGAAAAAATGACTGATTTACTGTGAAGAGAATAGTAGTAAAATAGAGCATTAAAAGGTAAACAGAGCATCCAGGATGAAAAGTAACAGTGAAAACAGAGATAGTTAAAGAGTATCAGAGTTTAAAGTTTATAAGTTGAAAGGTAAAAGTAAAAATCAAAACAGAGATAAAGCTGCCAGCATAGAGGACACTTCACTGCCTAACTACAGCCTTCGTTGAGCAACAATTAGAGACAAATCAACAGCAAAATATCAACAATTAAACAACAAATCAATAAAAGTAGGGACAACTTGCATTATTTGGATAGTTGTCTCTATCTTCTTGCATGAAGATATTTCTTTTTTCCTTGAGTAATTCCTAAGTTGTTTTAGGATATTTTGTAAGATTTTTTGTATAAATACTTCACATTTTGAAGTATTGAGTGTGGATGAATTGTTGAACATTTCTATAGTTGTACTATTCTGGAACCTGAGGGTGATTGTACCAATTCCAAGTCAGCAAACTCGATTAAAGCAACAAAGATATTATATTACAGGATTCATGTGTTGGGTCATTATAGTGAAGTACTTTCTACTTGTTCAATTGTTTCTTTTTGAAGTTTTCACATGCTCATATGTATTCTTAATCTAAATGATAAAACTAGAATGTTATTATAGAATATGTTTAATTACACTTTGTTTTGAACTGTTTATCATTTATATGTTTTTCTTCTGATATCCAAATTAGGGAATTCTTAATTTCTCCCTTATTTCGATTGACCTCTGTCTTTTCACTCATTATCCGGATTTTAGAACCCTTAATTTCTCTCTTACCCCGATTGAAACAATTTTTACCATCAGCCTAAGGATCTAAAGTGACTAAACTATCTTGCCCTGTGAATACTTCCCTTTAGAACCTTGATCCCACTTCCTTTGCTTGACACTTCGACTCCATTAGCCCAATGGAATACAGACCTACATCTATCCATCTGAGTATCTTATTTCACCACCAAACCAAACCCAAAATCAAATCCCAAGTAATCCTACATAACTAGCCTAAAATCAACTACAATCAACAAAGATAAATCATATAGAGAGAGCCCTCTTTGTCTAGATCCTAAGGCTTAAAATTAGGTTTGTGGTTAATTATAATATTCTTTAAACCAAAATATGAACAACCCTTGAGAATTATTGGAGTGATAACACAGATGACGAGTTGACATTTGAAGAAAGGATAGCCATGGAAATCAATGAAAATAAATATTTCTAGCTTGAGGAAGTCAATATTCACTTGGAGAAGCTCCTTGAAAAGGATAATAGAGAAAACAAGTTACAAAAACACATGGTTGACCACTACTACACCAAGAATCAAATTTACAAAGTCAAAGTCAAACAATTGCAAACAAAACTGAAGGAAACCCTAATTAGGAAAAAGGAGAAGGGTAATTTGGAGATACTTTTTGATAATTCCTTAGTAGCATAACATACCTTGTCAAGCATCTCTGAACCAAATTTGCAGAGTTTTGAAGAAAATTTTGATTTTTGTCAGTTTTTGGTCAAATTTGGAAATTTTGAAAACTAGTCACACTAGCAAAAGCGTAGTGTGGGCCATGCTGCACTTTCGTTGGGGATGTCCAATGGATGAATTCTCGGCATTTTTGGATTCCTATTGATGATTACTTCAATCCTAGTGAGTGGTGGAGCCATGTTAGCCACTTCTGGAGGGTCAAAATGCCCAAAAACTAGCAAAAAATGACCTTTTTGCCCACTTTTTGGAGGCCACACCGTGCTTTCTGAGTACTCTTTGGAGAATGAAGATTTGGATGGCTAGGAGCCACCTTTTTGAGTGCTTGAAAATCATATCATGTATCAGACATCTAGATATTTCCCTAGCAACTTTCAAATCATCATTTTCACACCTGGAAGGCCTTCAAATTTCCTTTTTCCCGAGCACACTGCGCTTTCTTCAGAATTCGTTGCGCTTTCTCCAACAAGAATTTTTCACAGGAAGTTTGACCTAGTTTGACTTTTTACATGTGTAATTTATTAAAGCTGATGAGTTTTTGATGTCATGAAGTGTAATTGAGTTGGTAAATAGTGAAATAGGGTAGATGCCTTCTTGTTGATGTAATTTTTGGTCATATGTATCTAGTTTCCTGTGATGAGGTGAATTGGTTGACCTTCCCTAGACATTAGGGTTTTGTTGATCTTATCATGTAATCAAATCCAAAACTAATGGATTTCACCCATGAGAGACGGGAGATGTTGTTCTGGTCTATATCTATCATTTCAGTGTCATTTGACTAGTTGGACATCATAGGATTGTAACTATTGTATATTGTACTTTCTCTATCATAGTCAGAAATCAAATGATGCAGTTGAAACTATTATTTTCGATGTCATGAAGTGTAATTGAGTTGGTAAATAGTGAAATATGGTATATACATGCTTGTTTATGTAATTTTTGGTCATATGTATCTAGTTTCTTGTGATGAGGTGAATTGGTTGACCTTCCCTAGACATTAGGGTTTTGTTGATCATATCATGTAATCAAATCCAAAACTGATGGATTTGACCCATGAGAGAAGGGAGATGTTTTTTTGGTCTATATTTATCATTTCAGTGTCATTTGACTAGTTGGACATCATAGGATTGTAACTATTGTAGATTGTACTTTCACTATCATAGTCAGAAATCAAAGGATGCAGTTGCAACTATTATCTAGGAATTCATGTGCAATGAGTTTATGATAATGAATTTTCTCTGTTATAGTCTTGAATGAATTATATGTAGATCCTCTTTACATATCTTGTATCTTCAGTGGCTTTCCTTATAGTTCACAGGCATAATTCTATTTATTTAGCTCTATTTATATGGAAATGTCATTTTTTGTTCCATGCTTCCAGTTTAATGAATTCATAATTGAACATGCTCATTAAATCCCTATACTTTTTTAGGCTCTCCATCATATCTACAAAACCCTAAACCATCATAGATCCACTACAACCTTGCTCCTTTATATCTTTGTAGTTGTAAACCCTTTGATACCTAGACCTAGCTACTTGGTTTCATCCCTGATCTAGCATCAAACCCTAAAAGACTCAAAACCTGCCTGACCCTATCATATCTAGCCTAATATCCTTCATATCATAGTCAATCATTGATTGTGATCTCATAGAGAGAGACCTCTCGGCCTGGTAAGGCTAGCTACTAGGTCAAAGTGGTTTTTGGTTACATTTGTCAATCTCCTTTTCAGCCTTCACAGAACTGGTGGAGTGCTAACATGCAGAATATTTTTATTTTTTCCTTGTTTTTAGTGACCAACACCCTTTCTGTCCTCACATTAGCATTGGAAGCATTTTTCTTTATAGTACAACCACGTTGATTGGCCTTTCAGCACCCTTCTACATAGCACAGAAGTGTTGATCTCTGCCTTGGGAAAATTTGAGTTTCCCTTCTAATTTTCCAGTGTGTCCTGAACCTTGAAGGAGTTTATGAGATCTTAGTGATCTCCTTGCTAGGTGTTTCACTTACATATCTTCTCTGAGCAAGTATGTTTCATCTCTTTGAGTTGTTTTAGGTTTGGGAATTTTTTTCCATTTCAAACACCCTTTGTCACATTTTTTCTTATCTTGTTTCGAAGAAATATTTTGTATGCTTTGGTCATCTCTGAATTTCTGACTATTTCCCTTCAATTTAGTGTCAATCACAAGATTACAGTTTCTTTGGCGCACAACTCTAGAAAAGTATGTTTTTTCTAAATTCAAAAGAAATTGGAAGTGGTTTTCTTTTTCGTTTTTTATTTATATTATCTTTGTCGTTTTAAGGAGAGTGAAAAGAATTTCGTTCGTGCATTCTTTAAAGCGATTTATTTTTGGTTTGACTGAAAGGAAAGAAAGGGGTTTTGCATTTCTTCTTTTTTTCATTTGTTTTTTTTCGATTACATTTCAAAGTGAAAAAATAAAAATAAAAAAATCTTGCATCTTAATGAAAGGAAAGGCATTTTCATTTTCAATAAGTTGCATTTGTTGGGAAAGTGAATTCAATTGGAAAAGCATTGCATTTTTGAAACTCTGAACTAGTTTGGGGGAATTAATGTTGTTGCATTGAGTGCATTCTTGTTTGTCTCTCTTCTCTAAATAGTTTAGGATTCATCGAAATTGAAATCTTAGTTCTTGCATTTAGTCTACACCATAAGGATTCAGGTGACATTCGTTTTGAGCCTTGAAACTAAAACTTTAATCAAGATCAACTTAAAATGAACCCAATTTACCTTAAGGAGCATTGAAATTAATGAGAATATTTAGTGTTCTAGGCTAGAGATGTGTTCTGGCATCGTTAAGCGTAGGAGTTGTCGCTAACGGTCTGCGTTACAACCCGGGGGTGATATCTCGTCCCACGTAGGGAAATAAAATGATGTATGATAAATATATTTGGGGTGCTCTCATGGAACAGTTACACATTAGATATCACTACTACAAACTGGACTCCCATGTACCGTCACGTATATTTTGGGAGACACCACTAGGTTGCAAGCCTACCATAGGTAACTGAGTCAACCGCCTTGTAGACGTGATACACCGAACACAAAATTTTGGGAGACTCGTTGTCGTACGTTAAGTCCTTGGTAAATTCTCTTTCATTTGATCACCAAGGTGTATATTTTAGTTCACAGATACTTGGTAAACCTTTATGCCTAGCACACCCTTTTTTATTTATTTTTTGTTAATTATAAAAGTAACTACCCACGAAAACATCTCACTCGTGCAGTTCTCTAGCTTTTATTGCTTGGTAAGTTGTGATTTTCTTCACCTATTTCCTTTTTTATCTTATTCTTGAAGGTCATCATGGTTGAATCATCAAATTCACCCAATTCCTCCTCTGATGGATCTCAAGAACCTCCTCCTGAGGTCCCTCATTTTCCAGTTGGACCCCCTGAAGCTCAAGGTGAAGAGATTGGAATTGTCATCAATGTTCAACCCATATCATCTCGAGCATCTCCTGATGATTCTCCATGAACAACATCAGAAGAATATGAGCCAGAAAGCCTCGAACCAGTTGCACGGTTCTTGGTCTTTCCTTTGAATCTGCTCTTTGATCCGATTGTATTCTCGCCTCAACAACCTTACAACACTTTCGATCAGCCTGGAATTCCTTTTCGAGCTTCTCCGATAGCATATCACTCTACCATCCATTGGTTATTTCCTGATGAAATGGCATCTAATGTTGACGATGTTTAGTTCATGACTGCTCCTCAAAGCACTCTCTAAGAAACCTTTGGCTCGTATATCTTGGAAGCCTCTTCGTCGGTATTTCCCTTTGAGGGAGAATTTTTTGGATCCATGCCTCACGATTCAGGTAGTGGAACCATAATACCGTCTAGATATGTTGCGTCTATGCTCCCACACAGTTATACCTCTTTGGGAAACTTTATTTCTAGAGCTTCCCATGGTACACCCTTATTTTCGAATCCCGTTTGGTAAATGGGTATTCCTCCATCTTCCAGCCCATTTGTTTCGAATTTGGTCGTAGTGTCTCAACCTATTTTTCGACTGACGGTCACCATTGGTGACATGACTGTGTCGTTCGGATCCTCTGTCCCCTTTTTTCCATGTACGATTACTGCACTCCCACCATTAAGTGGGAAATCCACAGTTTCATCCATGCATGCGGGGGATTCTAACCTTCTCTATGTACCTCCCCTTTTGGGTGGGTGGCAGTCGAGTTCTAGATCTATTCCTGGGGCGAGTCAGCCTCATGTTCAATATTCCTAGGTTCAGCAACATTTTTCACAACCAAACGCAACATATTCGTATGTTCAACAACCTAACATTCCTTATGTTCAAATTTTGAATGTACAATACCAGCAGTATGTCCAACATCCCCAGCCTTATGTTAGTGTTGTTGTGACTATTCCTCAGTTTGGTTCTTACACCCAACTGATCTGAATCTCTTTTTAGGTTAATCTGGTAATTTCCCTCATCAGCCTGGTACTCAGTACTAGCCTTTTCTTCAAGGACAGTACTAGTAACCCCAGACTGGGCCTCAGCCTGGTGCTTCATATCAAAAAATTCCTCAGTACCAACAAGCTCAGCCAGGACCTCAGGCTGGACCCTATTTTCAGCAAGGACCATGGGTTGGACCTCATGTTCAGCAAGGACCACAAGATGGTTCTTATGTTAAGCAAGGACCGCAGGTCGGACCCTACTTTCAGAAGGGACCACAAACTAGACCTCATGTTCATAAGGGACCTTATCTTGGACCCCATATCCAACAAGGTCCACACCCTCAGTTCTCGCAGAGTTCATATCAACAACCCCACCCAGGTCCCTATCAACAATATTTGTAGCAAGTTCCTTACTATCCATCAGGGAAATATGCATATCCCAATCAGAATCAGCCCTATTGGGGCCAAAATCATTATCAATTAGGTTGGAACCCCCAACCTTTCTCACCTCATCATCCTAATTTTCTATTCTTGGCTACGTTGTAATTTCCAGATGTGTCAAAGCTCACAAATGACCCCATCCAGCATCAGCTACATTGGTCGCCAATTCCAACTAATATTCTAGGATATTGTCCAAAATTCGAAGGAAAATCTGGGGAAGACCCCCAAACCCATGTTATGACATACAATTTAAGGTGTTCCTCTAATTCTTGGGTGTATTATTCCATTAATCTTCATCTTTTCCAGTGCACTTTGACCGATTTCGCGACCAAATGGTACATTGAGCTCCCTCGAGGAAATTTTTTATATTTCAATTCCTTGGCTATGGCCTTCCTCGCTCACTTCCAGCTACCTGCTCGGTATGAAACAAACACACATTTCTTCACCTTGTTGAAGCAGTTGACTGCTATGCATATCTCGGATCACATCCATGAATGGTGGCATCGCCATCGCCTCATCAAATTTGAGATCCCTGATCAGTTGTTGATTGAATTGTTCACAAAAAACAATGTTACCGATGAAATAGGTAACCGCAATGTTACCTACTTTTTTTTGGTAGCATAAAAAGCACCCGATTTTGAAAAGTGGTAATGCAGAATCACCATTTTTTTTTTTGGTGCACATTTTTGACACTCTAAAATTTTTATTTATGAAGTATGAATATTTGTTTTAAAATGTTAGTGATTTTCATGCTAATTTTGAAATGTATTGATGCAGCATCAAATTTTTTTTTTTTTTTTTTTTTTAAGTGGTGATTTTCATGCTAATTTTGAAACGTATTGATGCTGCATCAACCTTTTTTTTTTAGAGCAGTGATTTTCATGCTAATTTTGAAACGTATTGATGCTGCATCAACCTTTTTTTCTAGAGCAGTGATTTTCATGCTAATTTTGAAACGTATTGATGCTGCATCAACCTTTTTTTTTTAGAGTGGTGATTTTCATGTATGTAATAAAACACAAACTTAGATTAAAAAATATATATAAAAACAGTTAAAAAAACCAATAAAAATGTAAAAAAAAACAAAAATAGCTCATAAAAAGAAAAAAATTTAAACAAAAATAAATAAAAAAAACAAAAATATTTGAAAATTATATCAAAGGAAATGACAAAATTTGAAGAAAAAAAACACATAATTTAAAGAAAAAAAACAAAAATTCACCAAAAAATTAAAAAAAAAAAAATCAAAAACATTTTTTTCGAACTTATTAAAAAAAACAATATATTTAAAAATATATATATATTTAAAAAAAATTTAAAATAATTAAAATTACAAAATTAAAATTTAGGAAAAAAAAATTAAAAAAAAAAAAATTTAAATTTAAAAATATAAATTAAAAAATAATAATAATAATAAGGAAAAAAATACAACTTTTAAAATTTACAAAAAAAACAAATTAAAAAAAAACAATTAAAATTGAAAAAGAAAAAGAAAATAAAAATTAAAAAAAAAAAAAAAAAACCTATCATTAAAAAACAAAAAAAATGAAAAAAACCACGTGCAAATAATTAAAAAACAAATATACATAAATTTAGTGTTTTTTTTTTTTTTTTTTAGTGAAACCATTTATAGATTTTAAAAATGAAAAACTAAATAAACGAAAAAAATAAGAAAAACAATTAAATTAAATTAAAATTTAAAAATTTTAATAAATAAATTTTAAATTTTAAATTTAAAAAAAAAATATTCTATAATATTAAATATAAAAAAAATTAAACAAATTGAATTTAAAATAAAAAAATTGAATTAAAAAAATAATTTTAAATTTTTTGAAATTCAAAATTTTTTTTTTTAAATCAAATTAAAATAAAAATATTAAAAATTAAAAAAAAATAAAAATCAAATCAAATAAAAAATAGATGTAAGTAAATATTAAAAAAAAAAAAAAAACGAATTTTACTTCAAATAAAAATATTAAATTAAAAAAAAAAATTATTTTTTAAAAAAAAATTATTTTTTGAAAAAAAAAATTTATTTTTTCAAATTACAAAAAAAAAATTAAAAAAGAAACAATTAAAAAAAAAATTAAAAAAAAACAATTAAAAAAAAATTTAAAAAAAAAATCAATTAAAAAAAAAACAATTAAAAAAAAAAATTTAAAAAAAAATCAATTAAAAAAAAAAAATTAAAAAAAAAACATTTAAAAAAAAAAATTTAAAAAAAAATCAATAACGAATTGTATTTTATGGGGCGGCCCGCCCGCTGGGCACAGCCCGCCCGCTGGGAATCGGCCCTCCGCCCGCGGGGGCCCGGGAGGTCGGCTGGGCCGCCCCCGGGGCGCCGCCCAGCGGGCGGGCCGCCCCATAAAATACATTTTTTTATTGATTTTTTTTTAAATTTTTTTTTTTAAATGTTTTTTTTTTTAATTTTTTTTTTAATTGATTTTTTTTTAAATTTTTTTTTTTAATTGTTTTTTTTTTAAATTGATTTTTTTTTTTTAATATTATTATTTTTTGTTTTAAATTTATTATTATTATTATTATTTTTAATAATTTTTATTAAATTTCGCCCATTTTTTTTATTTAATTGATTTTTTTTTTTTAATTTCATAATTTTTCATTGTTATTAACTTTTACTTTTAGTTTTTTAATATAATTTTATAAAATTCAATAAATTTTTTATATTTTTTTTAATTTATTTCGATTTAATATGTTTTTTAAATGTTTTACTCTTTTTTTTTTTTGTTAATTATGTAAATTTTTTATATTTTTTTATTTCAATTAAAATTGTGTATTTAAAATTAGATTTTTTTAAAAATGAAACTTAATTTTTTTAAATTTTTTTTTTTTTTTTAAATTTTTTTTTATTTAATTTTTTTTCTTTTATATTTAAAATTTATTTTTTCTTTCGAAATTTATTTGTTTATTCATTTATTTATTAAAATTTAATATTTTTGTTTTTAAATGTAATTTGTTATTTTAATATTAACCTCTCTTTTTTTTAATTTAATAAAATTTGATGTATATACCTATTTTAATTTAAGTTCATATATATATTTTATTTTTTATAATTTAAATTTAATTTATTTTTTATAGTTTATTTGTTTTTTTAATATATATTGTTTTAAATTTGATATTTTTATTGTATTTTATTTTTATTTTTTATTTTTTATTTTTAATTAATTTTTATTTTTTCCTTTTAATTTGAATGGTGTTTTTTTTTTTTTTAATTTTGAATTTTTAAATTTATTAAAATTTAATATATTTCCTTAAATTTAATTATTTGTTTTAAATTTTTTTTTTTCTTTTTTTAAATTTAATAAGCATTTTCTTTTTCTTTTTTAAATTTAATTTCTATATTTTATTTTTTTAATTTCCTTCCTTTTTTTACTCGTTTTTTTTTTAATTTAATATTTTTATTTTGTTTTTATTTTTATTTTTTAATTTCTATATTTTTTTAAATTTTAATCTTAATTTTTTTTTGGTTTATTTTTTATTTTATTTTTCCTTAAATTTTAGGTTTTTTTTAATGATTGAATTAAAAATTTTACTTTGTTTTTATTTTTATTTTTTTTATCTTCATATATTTTTAAATTTTAAGCTTTTAAATGTTTTTATTTTTTTAATTTATTTTTTTTCTTAAATTTTAGGTTTTTTTTTAATGTTTGAATTTGAAAAATTTAAAAATGTTACTTCTATTTTTAAAATTGCCAAAATTATGACACAATTTTTTTTTTTGTTATTCCAGCATCAACTGGTTTTGTTTTGAGGGTGTTTTTTCAATCCTTTTTTCAAGAAACAATTTTGTTTTTACCATAATTTTATAAAATGTTGAAATTTGACCTTAAAAAAAAACGAAGTGCGTTCTGGAAGACACACTTTTTTTTTTGGGGGTGTTTTTTCAATCCTTTTTTCAACAAACAATTTTTTTTTAGCATAATTTTAGAAAATGTTGAAATTTGACCTTCAAAAAAAAACAAGTGCGTTCTGGAAGACACACTTTTTTTTTTGGGGGTGTTTTTTCATGTTTTTTGAGAGTTTTTGGGCTAGAGTTCCCGTTTTGAGGTCAGGTTACCTATTTCATCGGTAACTATGTTAAAATCATTCGTTCCCAAAATTGCAAAATATATTGCAATGTGAGGGTGTGTCATGGAAGAGGAATTCATCGCTAGAGCTCAATACCTCGACTTGGTTTATTCCCAGTCTGGGACTCTATAGGATTTATTATCGATGCGCCACATCCTTCGTATAATCCTTCATCATCTCAGTCTTCTATTATGCCTTTGGTGGATGGTTTTATTAAGAAAATGGCTCATACTAATAGTAGTGCATCTAAGACTTCTTTGAAGTCCAAAACCACTGCTACCATTGTGCCCCCTACTCCTTCTCATAACCAGAAGAATCCTGGTAACCTCATAGGTAAATTTTTTCTAGTCTACCGCAGGAGACAATTTCTCGAAGAGTAAGAAAAAGGGTAAAGGCAAGTCTAAATCCGACAACCCTAAACAGGATTCAAAGAAATCATATGTTGGTGATTATTTAACACGTAAGCCCAAATATTCGTGTCTAATATGTGATGACAATCATTACACCAAGGATTTTCCTCGGCGTGCCAAAGTTTCCCATCTTCTAAAGGGCGCACCCGGGACTCCAGCCATTTCAAAAGAATCGTTCCTTTCCTACTAGATGTAAATGGTAGACCAAGCTCAATCATCTGGTAGCTCTCAGGTGTTCATGTTTGGAACACAATCCTTTTCCATCACCATGAGAACGAAATACTATCCCAATCCATATAAGGCTCTTATGGAACCAAAAGCTCCATATTTCTCTTCCTCTTCCACACCTCCTACCTTTGGTCCTCTCCAGATTGAGAGACCGAGTAGTGACTCCATCATCTGCCTACCCCCAAAAGGTGTTCTTCGAAAATCATCTTACAATCCAAATGCGAGAGCAACACAACACTACAATATTGTAGAATATATAGCTCAAGTGACTTCGATGATGTCGACTTTGGAGGTCCTTCAATCGTACCCATCACAACGGAAGGCACTACTCACTGCCATTGGAGGGATTGATCCTTAAGATTCTAATTTGATTATTTTCGATCTCAATAATTTCGTTCCTTGCCTCCCATCTCAAGTGGCCTTTCTGATTTAAGTTACCATTATGGGAAAAACTATTCATCAGACTGTCATTGATGAAGGCACTTCGACCTACATCATGTCTATCGCATGCTGGAAAGCCATCAACTCTCCCCCATTGAGTCATTCCCTGAATACCTTAGAAGCTTTCGATGGTCAACGTTCTCAACCATATGACATTCTCAAGGCATTTCCCATCCCGTTGGAAGGGAAAACAGTGGCGATGGAAGTGGAGGTGGTGGACGTCAACTTGATCTATAATCTACTTCTTAGACGTAGTTGGACAAATGCTATGGTTTTTGTGGTATCCAACCTCTTTCTTCTCCTTTGTTTCCCTCATCAAGGGAATATAGTGACTATGTATTAGTTATATTTATTCCCTTCTGAGTCTTCAGACGGCAACATTTTGTATGTTGGGAAGGTCACTACTCATTATGAGAACATTGGGCCAGGTCTGTTCAACGACTCGTCTCTTATGGGAGTTTTTCCGCTTCGGCCTCTGAATGTCGCCTCCGTCAATATGATTTCATCTGGTCAATATCTATGGATTGTTCCAAATCTCGACCAGATCAAGAATTTTGGTGATGTTGTGCCTCTTAGCCTAGCTGAGAAAATGTATCAAGATATTATCACGGCTTCCGAGGCTGCATCTGAGACAGATACTCATTTTTTTCCTTCCCTGGACACCTATGCACAGTCTCCCTGGTTTGGTTTGTGGGACTCTAATGATCCATTGAATGAGAATTTCCCCACTGACGAGAGTATCGTGAAAGTCATGTTTCTCGAAGAAAATCCTTGGAATGATGGACATCATCGTTCCTCATTTCTCCCAATCCCAAGTGACATCTCTGCCTGTCTAGATACCATGCTTTGTCGGTACTGACTGACCCACTTCAGAATCTAGATTTTATTCATGAAGTGTTGTCCGAGGGAAACACGGGAAATATCACTCCGACCATTCCAATTGACATCTCTGTTAGACTAGGGATTGTCAAAAATGTGGATATCGATGCATCTCGTTCTCCCGATGAGATCAAGATCTATAAGGAATTTTTTTAGGAGTTCCGCGATGTCTTTGAATGGTCATATGAATAAATTCCTGGCATTGACCCAAGTATCGTGGTGCATGAAATTCCCACCTATCTAGAGTCGAAGCTTGTTCACTAATGGCTTCATCCTGTGCACCCAAGAAAGGTTGCCGCTATAAAGGATGAAGTTGAAAAAATTCTTAAAGCTAGTTTTATCTACCCCATATCATTGACAGATTGGGTCTCCAATATTGTTCCTATCAATAGGAAACAAGGTACCATTAGGGTTTGTGTTGATTACTGTGATATCAATCGATCTTGTACTAAGGACAATTACCCCACTCCGTTTATCGATCAGATCATTGATGAATGTGCCATGAGTGATATATTTTCCTTTATGGACGGTTTCTCTAGCTATAACCAAATTAACATCGCTCCAGCTAATCAGCACAAAACTACTTTTATCTGTCCATGGGGAACTTTCGCCTATAAGAAGCTCCCTTTTGACCTGAAGAATGCCTAAGAAACCTTCTAGCGAGTTATGTCTTATGCATTCCATGAAATCAAGCACATAGTTCGGCCATATCTCAACGACCTTCCCGCTCATAACGTGAAACATTGAGATCACCTGGAGCACCTTAGAGCTATATTGGTATGTTGTCGACACTATAATATCAGGTTGAATCCTCATAAGTGTGTCTTCTACATCGAATGCGGCCCACTCCTAGGTTTTGTGGTGTCCAAAGAAGGCATCTGCATCAATCCTCTGAAATTTGAGGGAATTATCAACTTGCCTCCTCCTTCTTCTGTTCATCAACTGTAGAGTTTGCAGGGGAAATCTAATTTCCTCCGTCGATTCGTATTGAATTATGCTGAGCTTGCTAAAGGCTTTACGCGCTTATTTAAAAATGGAATCCTGTTCTTATGGGATGAAATGGCTCAGATCTCTTTTGATGCAGTGAAACAAGCCCTCACCATAGCTCTGTTGCTACATCCTCCCAATTATCACTGCGACTATTACATGTATTTGGCTGCTACCGACAGCATTATTGGCATGGTGCTGGTTCAGGACGATGACGATGGTCAGTAAAATGTAGTATACTACTTGATCCATAATCTCTTCGATACTGAGACCCAGTATTCTCATGTAGAGAAAATTGCATTGGATGTTGTTCATTCCATTCAACGTTTCCGTCACTACATTCTCCTCCACAAAACCCTAGTGATTTGTAATTGCAACCCCATGACTTACATTCTCACACGTCAATTACTTGGGGCAAAATACTCAAAATGGATTGTTATCCTTCAATATTTCTCCTTAGAGTTTACTACTTCTAAGTCAAATAAATCACCTGTCTTTGCTGAGTTAATCTATGATCTTCCCACCGCGGATGATCCCACTCCTATCGATGAGTCCATCCCTGATGAGACTCTATTTCTCATTAGTACTCATGATACATGGTCTGGGGACGTAATTTTATATCTCCAAACCTATAATTATCATCCATATCTATCTCACCCTGAGCAAAGACGGATTCACTACCAGTCCCAACCATATCGCATCGTTGAGGACACCCTCTATCGCACAGCGGTTGAATTTGTCCTCCATCATTTTCTGACTCTCAAGGAAGCTGAGAAAGCTCTGAATGATTGCCACTCCAGGGCTTATGGTGGTCACATGTCTGGTTACACTTCCACTTAAAATATCCTTCGTGCAGGTTATTTATGGTCGTCTATTTCTAAAGGCTACATCATCGTAGTATGAAAATTCCATGATTTCCATATTTACTCTTGAAAAGAGCATGCCCCACCCTCATCCTTGCACCTAGTTGTGACCATCATTCCTTTTGCAAAATGGGGAATTAATTTTATGACCTGTAACCCTAGCTTGTCTGGGGGGCATGGCTATATCATCGTTTCCATTGACTATTTCACTAAATGGGTCAAGGCGATGCCTACATATGATAATGAAGGTTTCACTGCAGTGCAATTCTTATTCAATCATGTCATAGCTCAATTTGGTGTCTCGAGAGAGATTTTCACTTATCATGGAACTCATTTTCGTAATCATATGATGACAGAGCTCTCTTCTCAGTTGGGGTTACGTCATGATAAATCCACCCCTTACTATCCACAGGCCAGTAACCAGGTTGAAGCTTTCAAAAAAGTCTTGGTGACCATGCTTCAATGCACCATTAGTTTGAAACACAAGCGAGACTTGCACCTCATGATTTTCTCCGCTATGTGGGCATACTGAACCTCCACTAAGACTACCACTAGATTCACACCATTCCAATTGTTGTACAGTCTAAAGGCCACACTCCCGATCAAGTGTGAGATTTCTTCCCTCAAGCTGGCTTTCAAACTCCTTCTTGGTACTTCTCTAGAAGAGTAACGTCTGATGTACCTCAAGCATCTTGACTATACCAGAAGGCTTACTGATTTAGTTATTGAAGTGCAGAAACAACGATTTAAGGTGCAATATGAAAAATCTGTCACACCTCATATTTTCTCTGAAGATGACTTGGTCCTGCTTTATGACCAATACCATGATAAATTGGGAATTGGAAATCTCAAACCAATGTGGCATGGGCCCTATATCATTCAGCGTTTTTTTTAGCGTGAAGCCTATGAGCTAGCTGATTATGAAGGAAATCCATTGGCTGAGCCCCGAAACGTGCTCTATCTTAAAAATATTATGCTTAACCTTAAGTGTGATAAATTTGTACATTTTTGTGTTATTAATTAGTGTGATTTGAGTTGATTTTTGGTGTGAATTCTTTCCTTGCAGACATGTTTCCTCTGCTTACCTTGTGTTCCACTTGGTTTTTAGATGTCTTCGGATCACTACGATGGTTTTTCTGATGGCGGTTGCGTAGCACACGGAACCTGTCTTCTACAGCGTGGACACTCTTTGCTCCTGATGGCAAGTTGATTAATTTACAAGGCATTTATTTGGGTCGAACAACTAACAATATTGTCGAGTATAGTGCGGTGATCGAACTATTATTGGATGCCATTGATCTTGGAATTAGATATTTGGTTGTTAAGTTCGAATCACAACTCGTTGTGTTACAATTGAATGGGCATTATTCTGTGCACTATCCTCAAATTTTTCATATGTATTTACGTGTTATATTATTGGAAAGGAATTTTGATTTTATCACATATCAACACATTCCAAGGCATTTATATACATTAACATATTCATTAGCAAACCATGTATTAGATAGACATTTGTGCAATATGTAAATCAAGACATCAATATGATATGCAAGTAGTGGTAGGAACATGTATATATATATATATATATATATATATATATATATATTGTGATTTGAGTTGATTTTTGGTGTGAATGCTTTCCTTGCAGACATGTTTCCTCTGCTTACCTTGTGTTCCACTTGGTTTGCAGATGTCTTCGGATCAGTACGTTGGTTTTGCTAATGGCAGTTGTCGTAGCACACAGAACCTGTCTTCTGCAGTGTGGACACTCTTTTCTCCCGATGGCAAGTTCATTATTTACAAGGCATTTGTTTGGGTCGGACAACTAACAATATTGTCAAGTACAGTGCAGTGATCGAACTATTATCGGATGCCATTGATCTCAGAATTAGAGATTTGGTTTTTAAGATGGAATCACAACTCATTGTGTTACAATTGAATGGGCATTATTCTGTGCACAATCCTCAAATTTTGCATATGTATTTACGTGTTAAATTATTGGAAAGGAATTTTTATTTTATCACATATCAACACATTCCAAGGCATTTAAATACATTAACGGATTCATTAGCAAACCATGTATTAGATAGACATTTTCACAATATGTAAATCAAGACATCAATATGATATGCAAGTAGTCGTAGGAACATGCATATATATATATATATATATATATATATATATATATATATATCGGTTTGTAAATGTGTTACATACAAAAGCACAAAAATTGTGTGTTATGTTACAAAAATGTCTCTTCGAGCCTACATCAGTGCAAAAATGTATAAATAGGGTTGCTATCTGCCCACATGGTGGTCATGGTAGCAAGTGACTGCTTGAATTACTTGCCAGAGTAATCGTCGCAGTCTACCCGGAACTCCGATAGTGTGTCTCTAGAAGCATAGTGGGATCTCATCAAATGTGGGATACTCTGGAATGCCTCGTGTGAGGTCGACCAGGTTCTGCTCCAACTCAGCTAATGTGTCTGCTCCCTCCTCATAAGGAGCATCCTTTGCTGGACAGGCTACCCTTCATCCGATTGGTGACATGTCGAGAGGTCTCTGATGACCCATATCATAATTTTATGTGTCAGAACACATAGAAAAAAATCTAAAAAGTAAAAAAAATTTAACAAACAATTTTTACCTGCATCGATCCACTATGTTCCTTGTGGGATCCAAATATCTGGATCTCCTATGAATTCGATGTCAGCATAAGCGCAATCCTCAACTACAATCAACTAACGTCGCAACCAATTGAAGAAGGTTGTGGGTAAATGCATATGTTTCCCTCCTCCTTTTCGAGGCATTATGTCGAACCGTCACATCAACCTCGAGTCCCTCAGGGCTGGATCATGGATCTCTAACCATTGATCCTGGAACAAGGGTACTCTCTAGAAATAAGGTCACCAGAATTGACTCGTACTCAAACTGTTTTAGTCTCCATGTCTTGCAGTTGGTTAGTTGTACCTTCATGTTTGCCAGCAACCCCTCACACCAGTTGAACATCGTTGGTGCCAAGAAATCCACCACATACTAGAACTGCTATTTCTTTTCCTCATGCAATTTCTGGGCTCCTACCACTCTAGTGATAAAATGTAGTATCGTGCCTAGGGGAATCACTCTAACATAAGATATTTCTGCCTTCCCACTCTCTATCTTTCGTGCCCCGGGACAGTGTTTCTGAATGAGCATGATCGTTCTCTCACCCCCTAGGTGAGCTCCAGAGATTTGGACTCTCTCCCCTCGCCTAGATAGTCCGATGATAAAATAAATGTCCATGACATCTAGATCTAATTCTTTTTCCACGATGATGAACAGTTTTCAGTCCACATCCCAGATACTGATCAAGTAATGGAGAAGATCCATTTGATCTCTTAGGCTAGATGTTCGAAAGAATTTTAACAATCCACAATTGCGCAAAGCATTGATGCAATATTGGCCCTACAAGGCTTTGTGGTCTTCCACCTCATGGCCTCATTATTTCCATTCGACTGGAATCTTCACTGAAAGCACCTGAGAAACATTTCCATTTAGTCTTTAGGAGAAATCATGGAGGAATTTTTAGAATTTAACGATGGATTTGGTAAATTTTTTCAATTTAAAATCTTTCCCATGGCCAACACATTTTTCCGAAATGATTCGATGCATTGCCCTAACGGGCTAAGACTGTAATATCCCAAATCTGGAACAGCTCAACAAACCTTCTGAAATAACGCACATCTGAGAATATTGTGCATAGAAATGAGTTCGCAGCTCCTGTATCCCTTAGATCAGCTCATCTAAGATCTAAATCCAAAAGGAGAGCAAAAAAAAATCAGACTAGGTGGGCTAAACAGGTCTCCCACAAACTAGTCTAGCTGAAAATCACCCAAAGAGAGGGGTTGCAACTCTATGCAAAGGATTGCTTCAGAAATAACGCAGATCCACTTAAGCACATTAGGAGGCTAATATGGAGGTTCAGAAATCAGATGTAAAATAGCAAATCAGATGTACATTACAGCCCATACATTGTACAAGAGAAAGAATGAGACAATACAGGAAAAACCCTCAGAAATGAGGTGCTACAACCATGAGAAAAGACTGTATAACCATGACAGCGTTATTTTTAGTGGTTGAAGGAGAATTTTATTAATATTCAGATCTAGAGCAGATCTATACATAAAAAAATTTATATCTAATATAGATCTGTGTACAAGAAATGTTGATCTATATATTCCCCTTGGGGTTTTGTGCAAAACATGAAGCACAGAGAGTAGATATGAGATCTAAGCTTGTGGATCTATAGAATGATTCAGAAATTTCTGAATAACACAATGGTACAGCAGATAAAATCTGAAACTAACATGGATTGGATGGCCAATCCATGGATCACCACAGTGAGAGGAAGACTCCCAACACCGGATATCTCTCCTCCAAAATGTAGAAAAAACACCCTGCAGTTGTAGATCTGCAAATAACATTGTGTAGGGAGATAAATAGTGTTGTAGCCTCTAATAATGATTTGGCTTGAAGCCAAGATGTAGATCTAAAGCATAATTAGCTAATGAACTCTTCCAGGAGGTTAAAAGACACACTCACTAAGAAGAGCCACTAGTATAGGTTAGATCTAAGTAGATCTAGTTTCTTCCACTGCTGCAACTCACAAGGAAAGTTCAGCCCTCAACAAGAGCAGCATTGTAGGTGTAAGGTGAGCTTGGCCTAAATCTTGGTGTGGAAAAGATAGCACAAGTCTCCTCCAAGACCTGCTCAAGGAAGGAGGTGGGATTCCTGAATAGGAAGACCCAACAAGGTATGTCTGAGCAGACAATACCTTCAGAAATGATAATCTTCAACAACCCTTCTCTTGAGCCTTCTCCTTCCTTTTATAAGACGAGGATGTGCAAAACCCTAAACCACCTCCAAAAATTTAGCTCCTTTCACATGAAGCTCCTCCATCTAAAACTGCGCTGAGCCTATAGATGGTTCAATGAATCTAGACAGAACTGAGATTTGGTCCTATTGACCCAGTCAATTGTCTCAATCCTGTTTCACACACAAGTGGATTTTATTACAATGGCCCAGATTTATCATTTTTCACATTGGGCATGTATTTATTCTTTGATCTAAGGAGTTTTACATGTCCTCCATTAGTCATTTATTCATAAACATGAAAATAAAAGTAAAACAAGGAAAATTTGAATATTCCTATCAGCTTGGGCTAATTTTGGAATATTACAGAGAGCGACCAGTACGACCTCGATATCTTGAAATCGAGTTGGTCGCAGGAAATTTTAAGTTTTGAAATATCTCCTCTAACCTCCCTAATTCTGAAAAATAAATTCCAAATGAATAGAATTAAAATGAACAGAAAGTTTAGAGCTCTTACCTGGCACTGATGGATCAATGAATGGTGTAACGGATCGGCCGCACTGTTCATTTGAAATTTGGAGGGAAAATGGACAAAATGCTCTTCTCAAAATAGAAAGGTGAAAATGGTTTTGTTTTTTGGTCTATTTATAGACTTTTGAAAAAATTTCGCCAATATTTTATTATTTTTCCTCGATATCTGTGATGTTTGTTGTTTATGTGTAGTACATGACTTTTAGACTACTGATGCTCATTTCAAATGAAAATGAGTTGAATTTTATCTCTTTTTAGGTCTCGTTAAATGTTTACGAAAAAGGAAGCCGCCTAGAGTCAACTTTCAACTCTTTTCTGACTCTCTAAAAATGAAAATATTATCGAGTACTTTTCATTTCGAACTCGTTAAAGAGAATTATTTGACATGATCTCAATATACGTTTATCCCTTTTTCGGGCTGAAGTTTACTATTTACGAAAAAGGAATACCTTGATCGAACATGGTCAAGAGGTTCTCTCAGACATAGTTTTCTACCTTTTTAGATTCGAGAGACGACTTACGAAAAGGGACATGATGGAGTTTTCTTTTTGTTTCTTTTCAAACTCCCTAAACATTAAAATTTACCGATTTTACCTTTCGTTGGACTCATTAAAGATTAAACGACAAAGGACTTGTCACCATGGCGAGACTAATTTCCTCCTTCCTAGGGCTCTTTAAACTTACTAGTATGGATTCATTCGAAGAATAAACTTACATGCTCAGCATATGCTATCCTCTTCATGCTGGCTACAAAAAATAAAGAGGTACTCGTTAGCAATAACGAGGGAAAATTCAAAGTGAACATCCTATGTGTATTTTGGGCAGTTTGTCACTCTTGAACATGACACTCATCTACAATTCATGTCAGGATGGGGACATCCTACATTTGTCACTTTGCCTCCATGGGTTTGGGAAATCTGTTTACCTCTTATCTAATTACCAATTTTTTCAACATGACCTCTGATCCTATTTGAGTCAAATGCTGCCACACTCCAGAGTCGTGTCGCTAATATGTTCAAGAGAAGTCCTTTTTCTTAAACACATTCTGCATATCTGGCCTCCTCTATTACAATCCTAAATCACTCCTATCATCTTAAGATATTTACTGTTTCATGTCGATGATTTGGGAATCCTTATGGCCCTCCTTCGACAAATCACTTCCTGTCGACTTTAGCTCATTATCTGGGAAGGTGATTTAGAAACTTCCTTCAGTACCTTGGAGCTCACATGAATTAATGGAAATTTCTTCATTTTCGAGGAAAGGATCATAGCATTTACCTTCGATCGAATGATTCTGCAAGTGTTTGACTTCAACACATCTATTAACACTTGTAGATTGTGTTTTTGTACATTTAGGTCCATCGTCGTTATTGGTGGTCTCTCTCGTGCCCGTTAACGGTTCTCAGCATTGGCCGATAATCTGGTGGTTTCTAACATGTTCAACACCAACACATTTATTCACATTGTTAGATTTGTACATTGGGTTGATTGACATCGCGGTGAAGAGCCTGGGTCACATCTAATTTTTGGTCTAGGATGTGTGGATTTATTGAGTATTCATGATTGTATACATGATCCTATCTATACGGATGGTTGTGTCCATGCCGCGGATCCATTTCTATGATCTCTTTTAAACGAATGGTTGTGACCATACCTTGGGCTCATGTGTCATTTGATGCCTAGTGCAACATTATGTGGTTAGGCATATTTTACCAGAGATGTCATATATTTTAAATTTTTGATTTGGCAGATTCTCTGAAGGTGATCTGCGTTCTTTTCCTTGGTTCATAATGTTGGGGTTCCCATGTTTTGGCCAGATTGGCAAGACCAAAATATGAGACAACATCAGAACCACTTTTGGGCCCTAGGATCTAGCCCTCCTGGACCCGGAGAGGGATCTCTCCAAATAGATCAAAGAATGATATGTCTTTGAAGCTCAAAATGAGATATTAGGCTAGTTATGAAGTGCAAAGGGGAGTTTTAAATGATTTGGCTGAAGGGTTGCTAGGCTGAGTCATGAGATCAGAGGCTGAGAAAGTAATGGGAGAGAAGGAACAAAGCAGCAGGATGTTTCAACATAGGGGATAGGCCAAGACAGTGCCATCCATTGGGCTATGGAGTCATGAAAGGAAATTACATGCAACAACTAGCCAAGGCTTTCAAAGGGCAAGTCATCTACACTAAAGGATCTTTTAGGCAGATGATGGGATGGAACATTAAGGATTGAAGGTGAGAGAAGGAAAATGACCTAGTTTCTATCTATAGATCAGGTTAGAGGTCATTTAACTCCAGACCTGCTTGGACATACTCAGAGGCAGTTCTCAAAGAGGGACAAAGGGGTTGCTTATAGATCGGACCAGAGGTAATTTAACTCCAGGTCTGCTTTAGCAACTCCAAGGGAAAAAACAGAGATAGATTTGACAAAGAAACATCCAAGTAGCAAACCCACAAGTTCATACATCATCCAGCAGGCAATAACATCCACTGTGCTGGTTAAACCACATGAATTTACTCTTAGATAACACATAAAGTAGAAAAAATTAAAGGTAGAGAGAGCAGGAAACATAGGGCACCTAGAAAGGGTGAATCCTATGCTATACTTCTGTTGCCTACCAGAAGAACATGAAACGGCATGAAAAATGTAATTAACAAAGTGAGGAAAACATCACCAATAGTAATAGACCAGGATCCTGTGAAATGTGCTTTGATTAATCGATGCAAAACCAGTCATGTACACTGAACTCAATGGCTAATACAGTCCAGACTTTCTCCTCCCAACCTATTACATACAACTACTCTGCAACTCCCTCCCACGACTGTTCTAACAGTCAAGAATGAATCCCTCTAACAACAACTGCCACAGCAAGGCAACAACAAAAACCTCTTACAATGTGTTCTTGAGGATTCTTATAGGAGAAATAGAGTAGAAGAAGTAGGTGAAGAATTAACTGAGGAATTTAAAGTTCAGAGAGGAGGAGAGCCGAAACCCCTACTGCTTCAAATCTGTGTATTTACTTTTGGCTGCAGTAGTACTGCCATTCTCTGTGACTGAACAAAATGGTGAAATAATGGTGTTAAGGTCGACCATGCCGTGTAACTAATGCTTCTTGATGGTGTAGGACTGCAGAATGGGCGTAAATCTCTCTTTGGGCGCAAGGTAGATTGGAAAGATGATATGTACCATGTCCTTTCATGGAAGAACGCTCTGCTGATATGGAAACCCTGATAATATAAAACATTTGTTCATAGGATCTTCTGGTTGATCCTCGGGGCCTTCAACCTTGTAACTTTGCCTTCTACAAATCCCTGAAGGAGCTCTAAAGTCTTTCGTTTCTTGTCTTGAGCTTTCTGTTGTCCTGTAATACTCTGCTGCTTCATTTCTGCCTCTGACAGGTTAGCTTGAGCTTTAATGGCACCGGAGGGTTTTCCACAGAGTTTTAGGCCTGTTCCTTAAATGACAGTCTTGTCTTTACCTTCCCGAGCCATTTCTCATAGATTCAGCCGCTGGAGACAACCTTCATAAACTTCTCCGTCACTGTAACAGAGGTTCTGCAATTATGGCGAACATTCACCGTGGAAAACCCTGCAAATAGGTGAACTGGTGAAGAAAACCATGGACGGGGGGAAGTGGCTACAATGTGGATGGAGGAATCGGCCATGCAGACGAGATGGAGGGCAAGAATGCAGAGGAAATGGTGAGAAACGTGCTGGCGGGTGGTTGACAGAACGCGGAGCAAATATACGTGAAATACATTAAAAAACACGAAAAAGAACTATTATATGCAATGGAATGGGAGTATGTATGGCGGACGCACGTGGAGGTGACATGGCGGGACAGAAAACGATGGACGAGTGACGTGGAGGTCCCGGGGCAACGGAATGGTCAACAATGAACAGACAAATCTGGATCGTCGATTGGGCGAAGATCAACGGCGGAGAACGACGGAAGGCGGGCCTGCGGGTACGATGGACGAGTGTTAAATGGTGTGCAGCTTCGGGAGATGCCAGCCGTTGGATGAGGGCTCCAAGATCTAACGGTGATCGTGAATTCCGCTGCCCGAATTTCGTCTGGGAGATAATGCACGAAATGGTGGTTTTCAGAATAGTACAGGAGGACACGTGGCAGGAGATGAGTGCAATCGCTGGGTCTCCGGGGAAAACCGCCAAGCGCGCGAGGGCGGTGCGGAATAAACCGGTGGTTTCTGGGCGGATGATGTATGGCTGGCGGGGTCCACCATTTTTGGCGCGCTCAGCACTGTCGATCTGTCGGGCGAATGGACGACGGAGATGGAATATGGGGGGGCCAAGGTGTACGGGCACGAGATTTTGGAGCGACCCCCCGTAAGGAATAACGACCGTTGATCAGGTTTTCCCACATCCCGAGGAGTCAACTACGGGGGGTTCCACGGTTTGACTCTACGGACGGAGAAGATCCCCCGCAAGGAAAGAGCCTTGGTCACGGCGCCGGGTCTTATGGGGAAAGGAAAATGGCGCGGGGCTATCAGAAGAAGGGCTAGGCCTGTCATATAGTCGGAAAGTGAGTTTTTAAACCCTTTTAGTGCATTCCAAGGCCTAAGGAGGGTAACAGTAGAAGGGTTAAGGGGAATTTTGAGGGAACAAAGGTAAAGGAATAATCAAAAGGGGATTTTGGGGAGATTAGGGGAGGAATTAGGGAGAAGACAAAGGGGAAACAGAGGTGACAATGTGGTGTTTTGCAGGGGTATAAAGGGCAATAATGGGATTTTTGAGAAATGAATCAGCAGGGGAACCATGTGTTAGGCACAGCACACAAAGACTCCAAGGAGGATGAATTTTCAGGGGAAAGGCATTCCTTGGAGGCTCCAGAGTAAACTAGTCCCCAGCTTGCTTGTCAAGAATTTCATAGGGGGGCTAACAGTGGCTCCACATGGGGATGGCTTCTCCTTGGAGGATTCAAGAAACCAGATATGATCTTTGGAGTAGGCCAGATGCCTGCTATCATAAGCCATCTTCTTTCTTTGATTTTCAGCTGCCATAAACATGATATATCAGCAGAAACATTTTCCCAACCAAACTACCTACCCAAACTATAGTTCTACATTTTTCCCTTGGGTGCATTTGAACTAGCAGACCCTTTCCATTTTATTTTGCAAAACAAAAACAAACCTATTCTAAATCTACCCTTATTGCTCCATGAGGCCAGATTAGACTGTTGGCCTCGTAAGCTTCTCTTCCTACACTACTACCTGCTAGGATTAGACTGTCTAGCAGGTTTCTTCTCTCCATTCTAAGACAGGAATTGAAACAACTTACTACATGCTCACACATTGAGCTTTATTGAGCTTTTCCTACCTACCCTACTCTAACTGGAATATTTACAGTCTAGCTTACAAACATTGTCATCCAACGCAACCAGTCCTTCAAGTGATCCCATGACTGGTCTTTCTTGCTCAACTCCTTGAGCAGGCTAGATAGGCAGGGCAGCTCACACTCATTTTGTTCAATAACGGTAGCTTTGAAAGATTTTCTTTCTATTTGGAACATGCTGCTCAAGAAGACCTTTGATCCTTCTTCAAATGTATGCAGGAAATGCGCATAAGGATCATGAAAAGATACTTGGCTATGAATATCTGGCAAGTAGGCTTCGACCAGGACTTCCTCTTCTTCCACTGGAACAAGGATGAGGCTCTCTTGGAGAAGAGAACCTTCTTCATCTTCTGAACTAGAGGACTCATCATATATGGCAGTGTTGTCCTCTTGGAGCTCTGATATATTCTTCTCTAAGGTGCTGAGCTTTGTGAGAAGATTTATGTATTCTTGAGCAGGGTTTTGGTCCATTGCTTCCTCTTTTTCAAGAGAAGGCTATTTTCTTTCAAACTCCTCAAGAATCTCTTCTTTGCTTTCCTCCTCATCTTCCAAAAATAAAAACTGATGGCTTCCAGTCTCACTGATGATCTGTGGTAAAGCAGAACGAAGATTCATAGAATCTTCATCTGCTATTATACTGTCATAGCTCTCCCCATCAGTGTCATAAATGGGCTGACTGGTTTCATTACTTCTCTGGAGTTGTTGGCTCTGATCTCCCTCCCATGAATCTGAGGATGATGGTCCTGTAGGCTCGGCTTCCCTTTGAAAACACTCATCACCAAACAGATCGTAAAAAGGGAAATCATAACTGTAAGTAATGTCACCCTTCAAACCCATCAGATTCTCAGCAAGTCTTTCTTCATTCTGAACCATAGAGGATTATTCTAAATCTGAATCATCAAACTCATATAATGACTGAGCAGGAGCGTGTGTTCCATAGAATATTTCTGGGGTGGACTGCTGGTTTAATATCCGCTCAATATCTTCTTCTGTTGAAAGAGGGGTGTCCCTTTCATCATGGATAAAAGAGCAGCAGTCCTCTCTCTCTTGTATTAGTTGATTTGGAGGCTGTGTGTTTGCTTGAACCTCTCCTTCCATATCAGACTCTGCCTCTTCCATGTAGTCTTCTGTTTCCTCAAGGCAACCTTCCCTATCAGTTTTTGCTAATAGGTCCTGATATCCTCTGGTCAGCATAACACAAGGCGCAGGTAAGAAATCAGGCAGTTCCTGATCGCTTTCCTCTTCGTCTTCTACAGATTTTTTAGCATCATACATGTCTTGCTCATCTTCTCGGTCTTGAGTTTGTTCTTGCTCTGAAAGATGCATAGGCTGCTCGAAATAGTCATCATCTGTATTCATATTAGCCATGTGAATCTTAAGCATTTCACCAAACGTTTCTGTTAATTCAATTAATTGATCGCACAAAGCATCATACTTTGCATCTCTGTCCATGTTTGGATTCATGCCTTTGCAAAGAAGGCTACTGCTTCTCCTCAACCAGTTCAGTGTCCTTCACCAGTGGAGTCATTTGGTCTTTAGATCATAGGGGGTGTGGAGTCACCAGGTGGATGTATATGAATGTTTGACGCAGAATGCTGTCCACCATCAGCAATAAAAAGCCAACCTAAAGGCAGAGTGGTCTCTTCCCCAGTGGAGTTTCCATTATGTTAGGGTTCCCATGTTTTGGCCAGATTGGCAAGACCAAAAGATGAGACAACATCATAACCACTTTTGGGCCCTAGGATCTAGCCCTCCTGGACCCAGAGAGGGATCTCTCCAAATAGATCAAAGAATGATATGTCTTTGAAGCTCGAAATGAGATATTAGGCTAGTTATGAAGTGCAAAAGGGGAGTTTTAAATGATTTGGTTGGTTGGTTGCTGGGTTGGTTATGAGATCACAGGCTGAGAAAGTAATGGGAGAGAAGGAACAAAGCAGCAGGATGTTTCAACACAGGGGATAGGCCAAGACAGTGCCATCCATTGGGCTATGGAGTCATGAAAGGAAATTACATGCAACAACTAGCCAAGGCTTTCAAAGGGCAAGTCATCTACACTAAAGGATCTTTTAGGCAGATGATGGGATGGAACATTAAGGATTGAAGGTGAGAGAAGGAAAAAGACCTAGTTTCTGTCTATAGATCAGGTCAAAGGTCATTTAACTCCAGACCTGCTTGGACATACTCAGAGGCAGTTCTCAAAGAGGGACAAAGGGGCTGCTTATAGATCCGACCAGAGGTCATTTAACTCCAGGTCTGCTTTAGCAACTCCAAGGGAAAAAACAGAGATAGATTTGACAAAGAAACATCAGAGCAGCAAACCCACAAGTTCATACATCAGCCAGCAGGCAATAACATCCACTGCACTAGTTAAACCATATGAATTTACTCTTAGATAACACATAAGGTAGAAAATATTAAAGGTAGGGAGAGCAGGAAACATAGGGCACCTAGCAAGGGTGAATCCTATGCTATACTTATGTTGCCTACCAGAAGAACATGAAACAGCATGAAAAATGTAATTAGCAGAGTGAGGAAAACATCACCAATAGTAATAGACCAGGATCCTGTGAAATGTGCTTTGATTAATCGATGCAAAACCAGTCATGTACACTGAACTCAATGGCTAATACAGTCCATACTTTCTCCTCCCAGCCTATTACATACAACTACTCTGCAACTCCCTCCCACGACTGTTCTAACAGTCAAGAATGAATCCCTCTAACAACAATTGCCATAGCAAGGCAACAACAACAACCTTTTACAATGTGTTCTTGAGGATTCTTATAGGAGAAACAGAGCAGAAGAAGTAGGTGAAGAATTAACTAAGGAATTTAAAGTTCAGAGAGGAGGAGAGCCGAAACCCCTACAGCTTCAAATCTGTGTATTTACTTTTGGCTGCAGTAGTACTGCCATTCTCTGTGACTGAACAAAATGGTGAAATAATGGTGTTAGGGTCGACCATGCCGTGTAACTAATGCTTCTTGACGGTGTAGGACTGCAGAATGGGCGTAAATCTCTCTTTGGGCGCAATGTAGATTGGAAAGATGATATGTACCATGTCCTTTCATGGAAGAACGCTCTGCTGATACGGAAACCCTGATAATATAAAACATCTGTGCATAGGATCTTCTGGTTGATCCTCGGGGCCTTCAACCTTGTAACTTTGCCTTCTACAAATCCCTGAAGGAGCTCTAAAGTATTATGTTTCTTGTCTTGAGCTTTCTGATGTCCTGTAATACTCTGCTGCTTCATTTTTGCCTCTGACAGGTTAGCTCAGCTTTAATGGCACTAGAGGGTTTTCCACAGAGTTTTAGGCCTGTTCCTTAAATGACAGTCTTGTCTTTACCTTCCCGAACCATTTCTCATAAATTCAGCTGCTGGAGACGACCTTCATCAACTTCTCCGTCACTGTAACAGAGGTTCTGCAATTATGGCAAACATTCACCGTGGAAAACCCTGCAAATAGGTGAACTGGTGAAGAAAACCATGGATGGGGGGAAGTGGCTACAGTGTGGATGGAGGAAATGGCCATGCAGACGAGATGGAGGGAAAAAATGCAGAGGAAATGGTGAGAAACGTTCTGGCGGGTGGTTGAGAGAACGCGGAGCAAATATACGTGAAATACATTAAAAAACACGAAAAAGAATTATTATATGCAATGGAATGGGAGTATGTATGGCGGATGCACGTGGAGGTGACATGGCGGGACGGAAAACGATGGACGAGTGACGTGGAGGTCCCGGGGCAACGGAATGGTCAAAAATGAACAGAAAAATCTGGACCGTCAATCGGGCGAAGATCAACGGCGGAGAACGACGGAAGGTGGGCCCGCGGGTACGATGGACGAGTGTTAAACAGTGTGCAGCTTCGGGAGATGACAGCCGCTGGATGAGGGCTCCAAGATCTAACGGTGATCGTGAATTCCGCTGCCCGGCTTTCGTCCAGGAGATAATGCGCGAAATGGTGGTTTTCAGAATAGTACAGGAGGACGCGTGGCAGGAGATGAGTGGAATCGCTGGGTCTCCAGGGAAAACCGCCAAGCGCGTGAGGGCGGTGCGGAATAAACCGGCGGTTTCTGGGCGGATGACGTATGGCTGGCGGGGTCCACCCTTTCGGGCGCGCTCCGCGCCGTCGATCTGTCGGGTGAATGGACTACGGGGGGGCCAAGGTGTACGAGCACGAGATTTTGGAGCGACCCCCCGTAAGGAATAACAATCGTTGATCAGGTTTTCCCACATCCCGAGGAGTCAACTACGGGGGGTTCTGCAGTTTGACTCTATGGATGGAGAAGAGCCCCCGTAAGGAAACAGCCTTGGTCACGGCGCCGGGTCTTATGGGGAAAGGAAAAGGGCACGGGGCTATCAGAAGAAGGGCTAGGCCTGTCATATAGTCGGAAAGTGGGTTTTTAAACCCTTTTAGTGCATTCCAAGGCCTAAGGAGGGTAACGGTAGAAGGGTTAAGGGGAATTTTGAGGGAACATCGGTAAAGGAATAATCCAAAGGGGATTTTGGGGAGATTAGGGGAGGAATTAGGGAGAATACAAAGGTGAAACAGAGGTGACAATGTGGAGTTTTGCAGGGGTATAAAGGGCAATAACGGGCTTTTTGAGAAATGAATCAGCAGGGGAACCATGTGTTAGGCACAGCACACAAAGACTCTAAGGAGGATGAATTTTCAGGGGAAAGGCATTCCTTGGAGGCTCCAGAGAAAACTAGCCCCCAGCTTGCTTGTTAAGAATTTCATAGGGGGCTAACACATAAATCATTTCAACCATCACTCCCTATTCTGCCTACATGCTTTAGGGGACATATGTTACACAGTAATTTTTCACCATGCTTATTTTCTCATCCCTGATCCTAAAATTCCCCATGAAAAACCATGTGAAAATGTTTCCATCATTAAGAAATATGATAACATATCCCCTTGAAGATCCAAAGAACACTTCCTTGAAAGGTTACTAAAGAAACTTGGTCAAATTACTAGTTTCCTGGCTCAGCGCCCTTCCTGGTGCCATGGTCGCGCTGATTTCCTTTTCCCAGTTCTTGCCCAGCACTGTCAGTACCCTAATTTCTTTGAAAATCATGTTGATCCTCTTTCTAGCATTGGTTCCTCAAATGGAGGAGAAGCTTCGACATCTAGAAGCTCAAGGGCGGCGAGTTGGTTGTTGAACATAGATGATAAGGTTGAGCTCTCTCATTTTAGAGCCTTGATCTCATCCATGGTGGATCATCCCTTAGAAAGTGGGCATTCCTCCTCCTTTCATGGGCTCTAAACCTCCTTCTACTTGCTATAAATTCACATCACTCATTCCCCCAAGTTTAGAGCTTTTTTGATCATTGTCAGAATCGTTTGAATATTATCCCTTTACATGCTTGCATCTTGATCGAGCTTAAGTGCACGGGAGAAGAAATTCTTTTGAGCCAGGTGAAGAACTCGGATTTTCACCTAAGGACGCCTCCAACATCAAGCCCTAGTTATAAGCTCTCCTTTTGTAATTTATCAATAATAACATTTGATGTTTGCTTTCTATGCCTTTCTACATGACTATGCAAATATTCTAGTACTCCTTGATCTGCTAGATAGCTAGTGTTTACGTTTATTATATATTGTACCATGTTTTTTGTTGTCTCCCAATCATCCATAGGTATTCGCGCACCATCAGTATCAGGAAGTGGGCCTAAAAGGATCATGGATCGAGGTCACCATCAACGGATCCAAGGATAGCAATTGGAAAAAGGTATTTATGTCTATTTCCTCATTACATTGTAAGCATTAGTTCAGAAAGCTTATGTTATGAATAATCTTGTGTTGCTAGACCCACTCTAGGGCTAGAAAGATCACCTCTATCCACAGAGGGGACTTATCTTGACAACACCTAGGGCGCAAAACCTTATCATATTGGATTTTCACTCTCTTTTTATGAGCTTTGTTAATTGTGCTTGCGTCCTAACGCTGCTAGTCAAGATGTTCCAAATGAACGATATTTTCTTCAATACTGGAAGTGTCTAGAAGAAATTATATAGCTAATTTAAGAGAAGGAATTTCACATTGCACCAGGAATATAGATTCCAAACCATAAAATAATTGAAAAGGAGTGAAACCCGTAGCGTTATTAACTAACATCCAGTATTCCCAAAGTGCAATATATAACATGACATGCCAATTGGATCGAGCCTTGTTAATTGTCCTTTGTAGGGTAACTTTCATGGATTTTCTCATGGCTTCCACCTGACCATTGGCTTGATGATATTAAGGATATGAATGCTCCTACCGGAAACCAAATTTGAAAGCCAATTCAACCATCATCTTATTCTAGAAATAACTGCCATGGTCAGTGACAATCTCCTTTGGAATCCTAAACCTAGAAATGACTTGGTTTAATAGAAACAGGGCTATTGTTTCACCATAATTTGCAAAAGTGGGCATAAATTCATCCCACTTAGCAAATTAGTCCACTGCTACAATAATATACTTATGACCCTTTGCCAAAAGTGGGTTACAACTTGTAAAATAAATGCCCCACTTTGTGAAAGGACCGACGGTGATAACACAGAAAAGCGGAGTTGGATGAACATGCATTTTATGAGTATAAACCTGACAAGGATGGCATTTTTTAACCGCTTCAACATAGTCTTTGAAAATTGAAGGCCAAAAATAGCTTGCACGCAAGATTTTTTGGGTTGTTGCGAGCCCAAATAGATGACCACCACAAGCTCCACTATGGAAAGCATTCAATATTGACTCAGCTTCTTCTAGGGTGAATTAATCTCTAAGTATTGAATCAATCCCGCGACGATACAAATTTTCACCGATAATAATATAAATTTTAGCTAAGTGACACAAATTTCTTCGCTCGTCCTTTGAAAAAGTGAGAGGAAACTTCGAAGTCTGAAGATATATTTTGATATCTCCATACCAAAGATCTTGTGAAGAAATAAGGAAAATATGCTCATCAGGGAATGATTCCTCATAAACAACTTCTTTTTAACAACACAACTTTGATATTAATTCCGCAAATGCAAAATATTTCTTAGATTTGGCTGACAAGAACTCGAGATCGAATTCTTGTAAAATAACAATCCATCTATTATATTTTCCCCCAATCACTTGCCTACTAAGAACAAACTAAAATGGGTTGACATCCAGCAAGACAAAAGTTTTTCCAAGCATAATGTAGTGTCAAAGTCGTTGGGTAGCATGAAAAACTTCAAAAGCTAATTTATCTACAGGAAAGTATCATAGTTCATAACCTACCAAGCCTCAGATTAGATAATTAATCATGTGCTCACAGAGATTATTATCTTCCTGAACCAGAACCATACCTATGGTTGATTCTTCCGCAAAGATATATAAGAGGAAATCCCTGCTATAATCAGGTGGAATCAGTAAAGGAGCAGATGTCAATTATTTTTTCAAAGCATCAAATGAGCACTAAGAGAAATCATCCCATGCAAATGGAACTCCTTTCTTTAGTAATCTCATAAATCCCTTTGTAATCTCAGCATAATTGACGATAAATATCCTCAATAAATTGGCTTTTCCTTAGAGACTTTGGAGTTTACAGATGGTATACGAGGGAGGAAATTGAAATATTGCCTCAACCTTGAAATCATCTACGTGAATCTCTTCAATGGATAATATGAAACCCAATAATCAACCAGATGTGACAGCGAAAATGAATTTATTCGGATTCAACTATATTTTATAATAATTACATCACTCAAATATCAAATTAATATGGTGAGGATGAGCAATTCTCTTTCGAGAACGAGTAGCTAGATCATCCAAATAATCTTCGATGATATGTTTGATAGCATGGAAAGCGTAGGACATGACCCACTGAAAAGTTGCTATAGAATGTTTAAGGCCAAAAGGCATATTTTTTAATGCAAAAGTACCCTAGAGCAGATAAAAGTTGTCTTATACTAATATTCAGAATTGATAGTAATTTGATTATATCTCGAGAAATCATCCATGAAGGAGAAATCTCATTTCCCACACATTCATCGATAATATGATCAATAAAAGGTGTGGGAAAATTATCTTTTGGAAAATCCTTATTTAAATCCCTAAAGTATATGCATACGTGGATCATTCCTTGTTTTTCATCAACCGGGATTGGATTCGAGACCCACTCAGTTAATGGAACGGGGTATATAAAACTCGCCTTAAGTAGCTTCTCAACCTCGGCTTTCATAGATGCCACTTTCCTAAGGTTTACCAACCGATGTGTTTGCTATATAGGCTTAGCATTATTGTAAGTCTTGATATAATTTTGGACTATTGATGGAAAAATTCCAGGAATTTCCTCATAAGACCAAGCAAACACATCACAAAATTCTTTGAAAATATTGGTATGAGTTCAAATTTCTTCAGGGGAGCAATCAGCTCCGATGAAAACATTTTCAATTATATTTGAATCCCTAGAGATGTTCACTAGAATAGTTTTTGAAATGATAGACATGTTACCTTCGTCATAAATATGTGCTAGAGCCAAAGGGTTTAATATTTTTGAACATCACCAATTGAAGAAGGACTAGAAAAACTTAATTTAAATTGATGCAAGTCTGGGAGAAAATATGACCGATGATGAAATTCATCCCACAATATTTCTATCCCTAACATTGCTTTTAGGATCGCCTCTTCTTATGGTAAAACAGTATCAAGGCAGTCCATAGAGGAATTAGAGTGAAGGGTCTAGGCCAGAGCCACATCTCCATCCAAATCCTCAGGTGAAATAGGAGTAGGATCATAATCTATATTGCTAACTATGAACTGATAGGAAATTTTAGCTACAGACATGGAGTATTCCATTCCACCCACTTTCCCTTCTTCTAATGTGGTCGTAGAGGAGGGTAAGGGCCAAGGAACCAAAATATAATGAGTTATGAAGAACTCTCTTCGAGCATGGGCCTTGGATGATGAAATGGCATTGATTCAAGTGGTAGGAGAAGGAAGATCAAAAGTACCCATCAACGAGGAATACATTCCGACTCCTAAATTCTCTACAAGCATCTTGGAATTCTTCACCAAGGGAAAGATAGAATCAAAAAATGCACTAGATTATTTTGGAGAATAAGCCATCTGATCAACGGTAATAATTCTCCCTTCATGGGGAAAGCATAGGATGCGAAATAATGATGATACAATGGCATCCATTTCATAATCCAATTTCGTCCCAATAAAAGACTATAATCCAAGTTAGCATCAACTATTTCCACCTCGATATTGACCACCTTTCCCCCAACACAGATGGGAAAGGCTAGAACAATTCCATGCAGCCTATGAGAATGACCATAAAATGTAGTCAAGAGAGTATGTGAAGGAACAACTTGAAGAGATGTGATAGCTTTCCAATATGCAATCGACATGACACATGTAGAAGCTCCCTCATCAACTATAGTTTGAAAGATATTAATTTTTCGGTATGTATATTTAATCTGGAAAGCCATGTGATGAGGGAGTCTCTTCTTAATATTTTTCATGTCAAATGTAACAATAAGAGAGTTTCTTGGATCTATTGCCCCAATGGAAGTGAGAAACGTACTCCTTTGTGTTGGGCACGATTGGAGTACCTATAATGCGGACATTTCACAAGGACTTTGAGCGAGATCTTCAATAATGGAGTAGTTATGGGAAGCCTTGGCATTAGGATTGATAGTCAAACATTTTTCAGAACCTTTTGACATCTGAGGTATAGGCTCAAATACAGGCCTGTCAATATGGAGTAGCTATGGAACATCAAGAGAAGCCTTAGCTTTCAATTATTATTTTTCACCATAATCATGTGATCTTGTAGCAATATCAACATGAGAGCTCATCATGTACACATTAGATGGATTTCCCCCTTCCTGGTTTCCCCTTGTGGGGGTTCTAGTATTAGCATTCGTGCCAGCAAGAATTTTTTACCCTTGGGTAAAAGGGTTAGTTATAACAACATAGGAGCTAGAAGAACCTTGTTGTGCTAACAAGTGTTGAGCGTCCCAAATCTTAGGGAAAATATGAGTTAAATGATCTCTATTGCACAATTTGAAAGGAAACTTAAATTTATTTTTGACTCCTTTTTACCCTCCCCAACATTATTACTGGGTTTGTTAGCATTTCCCTTCCCATCCTTATCTTTCTTCTTACCACATCCCTTTTTCTTCCTATCATATTTTTGATTTCCTTTGGGGTTCGAAGATTGGACAACAATAATAGTTAACGGTTGAGAAGGCATAAGCACTGACAGTGATGCCTGAATCAAAGAGTCAGTTTGTAAAGATAACTGTTGCAATTGACCTAGCAGGTTATTCATGCTATTATCAATCAATCTAGACCAGGCTTAGGTTTGGCTAAATCGATTTTGGATCGAGGAGAATTAGGCAAAATCTTATAGAGAATTCTAGATTAAGAATATATAATTTCTAACTATTGGGCTCTAAAGATAACATGTTCCTCAGTCAACACCCTGGAGAGTGACACATCCTTAGAAATATCTGGTTGTAAATATTTTAAAAACAATTCAAGAAGGCATTCATTAGGAATATAGGCCTTAATGAGCCTCTTCCTTCTTTGTCATTCCTGAATATGGCTAGAAATATGAGTTGCCTTATCTTGTTGGAAACTAGCCAATAGCTCAATTCCACCATCATATCAGATGAGAAATTGAAAATTGTTCAAAAACATAGTATAAAATTCACCAACTGAATCAATGGTACCCCCACTAAGCTCTATATACCACTTCGCAACATTTCTAGCTAAGGTGTTGTTATCCTCCACAATGTCCCAAGGCTGAGAATGGAAATCGACGGAGGTAACCTCGAACCACTTAGGATTTGGTAGCTAGCCCTAACAAATAAGAGAGATCTCTCTTTGTGATCTTCCAGCCAAAATATGACTCAAGAATGGTAAAGATATTAGGCTAGGTTTGAGCTCTAGGGTTTTGAAAATTTAGGGTTTTTGTTGGATCAGGAGGAGAGGCCAAGGAAACTAGGTCAGATCTAAAATATTGCAGTTGCAGAGATACAAAGGGTAATGGTAGGTATTTTTAATAGAAATTTAAGGTTATCAATTGTAGTTTAGGGTGGAAATTCAAAGGATCAAAATGAGCATGACAAGCATGAGTTCATTTATCAGAAGATGAACAACATAAACATGAAATTCCTACCAAAACAGAGCATAAGATTAAAGAATTATGCTTAACATATTATAAGAAGATCAATGAAAGAATATATATGGAAATAATATGAACTACTCATTCATAAAATTGAATTACAAAATAAAAAACACTTCCACAAAATCATACCACATGAATCCCTATATAGTAGTTGCAACAGAACTTGTATTTATGCAAATATCAATTGTACACAAAGCTCCAAGTCTTCTACTCTCTGATGTAAAACCTTAAATATAAGTAAAAAATATATAAGTATAGACCAAAAACATCTTCCCCTCTCTCAAGGGTCCAAACCCTCAATATAGGAAGAGTTTACACAAATTTTTCCAACTAAACCTAAGACTAGGGAGGTTAAAACAAACTCTCCTTTTAGCCTTTGTCTAACATACCCATCATAAATTATCCTCATAATTACATAAAAATGACATTAAAAAGCCTAATTACATTAATATACATCATGTCAACTCAAAACAAGAGGAATTACATCATGAAAAACCAAATTTGACTGAAGAAACTTGAAAATTTGACCTCTGGGGAAAAGTGCAGTGCCATCTTGCAGGGCACTTTTGGATGCCTTCTTGTGCTCCAAATGTTGCTCTGAAGGTTCCATTTTAAATAATAGGATGTATAGTTTTCCATGGAGTCATTAAGCAAGCAAAATTGCCTCTCCACGGCTAAGAAAAATGCATTCTTGCAAGGTTACTCCAAAAGCACAGCGCCAAGGTCAAAAAGGTGGTAGAAATTCATTTTTTAGCATGTTTTTTGCACTTTTCTCCCAACCTAAATGCTAACATGGCACAAAAATTAGATATCTGAGCTATGGAGGTCATAATATATCCATTGATGTTGATTTTAGGTGATTTGGACCGCTGAGGGAAAAGCGCAGCGCCTTTCGCTGTTTGCATTTTCCTGTTTAAGCCAAAAACAATCAAAATTTCAAAATTTTCCAAAATTTGCTCAAAATTTGCTCAAAATTTCCCCATGAAGTTAGAATATTATTTTTTAGGCTATGATAGAGGCCTCAACCAACAACTCAATTTTTTCCTTCTTCTTTTGCCTCATTAGGGTTTGCCTCAATTTCTTCTTCAAATGCTTGACTCTGATTTGAGAGATCATGTTCCTCGTGCAATAGTGCATGGCCATTTGCCTTCTTGTTAGCCTTCTCAAGAAGCTTATCTAAGTGAAAATTTACCTTCTCAAGCCAAAATTCCTTATCTTGCTCAATTTCTACTACAATTAAATCATCAAAGTCTTCTTGACCTAGTGGTGGAGATGTTTCAATTTCTTGCTCTTGCTCCCTCTTGAGACCTATTGTTCTTGGCCTCCTTGGTTTGACTTGCTCTTCCTGATCCTCAAGTTCATGAACATCAGAATTTTATTTAAATTTTCCACCATCCTTCTCCAAATCTGCCTTGGGCTTGCTAAGCAAAATTTGATTGACTTGGAGTTGTTTGTTTTCCTACTGAAGAAAAGTGATCATGAAGTTTGCCTTTGATAATTTTTCCTTTAGCTCTCTAATCTCAGATTCCTTCTCTTTTATGATATTCTCTGGTGATTTTTCCTCCTCATGCATCTATATGTCTGTCATGCGAGTGTCAAGATGTACATGTTCTTCTTCTTGCAATGGTGCCTCATGTTGATGTGGTGATGTCTCTTTTTCCACTGATGTAGGTTAAGCCCTTTCCACACTGCCAAGAGAAAACATCAACCTCTTTCCTCTAGTATAGATTTTAGTCACCTCAGCCCCAGGTGTTCTTGTTACATTTTTTCTTGTGGAACCTACTTCTTTTTGTCTTGGTGAAGTCAATGGTGTAGAATGACAGCTTGATTGAGTTGGAGTAGGCAAAAGAGAGGTTGAATGCATGAATCCCTCCCAAGACAAGTTTACCTATGCAAGCTGATGAAAAACAATGAATTTTACCAAGCCGTTATAGAATAAGATATAATTATCATCTTTCCCTTTTCTATGTACCTTTTCTGCCATTTTGACCAAGCTTATGTAGAGGTAGTGAGGTAGGTTAAGAGTTTTTACACTGGTGAAATGCATCACTAGTCTAACATGGTATTGATATATCCTTAAAAACCTACCCTCACATGTGAAATATTTCATTATCATATTCATGAAAGGGGTATACTTTTCAAGCATGTGTTTGAAAGGAAAAACGTATTTTGGGGAAACTTTGTATGGAGGATTCAAAAACATCTTGTAATTTTCAATATCTAGGTCTCTTCTTTTGAACCAAATCTCTCCGTGATTTGGGATCCCAGTGGCTATGGAAATAGCCTCTGCAGAAATAGTAAACACAATCCATAAAATGGTTACCTTATCCATCCTTAGGCTGATGGCAAAGGTGCTTGTAAGTTTATCAGTAAAACCAAGTTCTTCAATCTTTTGGCAAAAATCAAGGCAAACTGCATCTTGGAATGATTTCTTGAGAAATGGTGAAGCCATGATATCATGTACTCTAGTTGGTTCATATATAATTATTTTACCTCCCTTATTCTTCCATTACTCAGTGGTCTTTGAATCCATAAGAACCCTAGCTTACTAGGAGGGGAAATTAGGGTTTTAGTGTAATAAAATGGGGGATTTGGGGAAGTTTTAGGAATGGAGGGGGATTAAGGAGTTTGAGGGTGTCTAAATTCTTGGGAAACTTGATGTGGGTAGGGCTATATGATTTTGAGCTTAGGGAGGTGTAATTGTATGAAATGAGTGAAGGCAAGGGGTATAAAAGGGAAAAACACAGTCCTAACCTAGGAAAGTGCAGTGTAGGCTAGGGTTTGTAGGGAAATGTTGGAAATGAGGGAAAGGGATGAGGTGAAGTGTCAAGGATGGTATATGGAAGGTGGGGGAGGGTATATGAGCATACATTTTAGTGTTTTTCTCAGCAAATGGACCAAACAGACTTGTTTGACCAAAAATGCAGCAAACCCTAGGAGAGGGTGATTTATGAGCTCTTAAGCATGAAATGAAGTGAAAGAGAGGTGTATGGTGACCCACTTACTTGTAACTAATGAGATGGAACCTTCACTTGATGAAGAAGCCATTGTAGATGAGATATTTTCCTTCCTGAAGAAAAACACATAAAACTTGAGGAAACAGAGCGCAGCAAGTGAAAAGCGCAGCGCAACAAGAAAAATCAACTTTCCAAGGCAATAAATTGGTTTTCAGAGGGTGGAAATCTCCTTGTTGTCATAATGATGTCTCATGAAGGTGAAATGAGTAAGTGACATGCTTGGTTGGTCTTTTAAAAGGATGGAAATCGATTTTTCTCTTTGGTGGTGATGTGGCCCCACCTTGTCTTTTCACCAGTTGACTTGATTGCTTGTGTATTGTAGCTTTAAAACCTGATTACATATATTTACATCTAAATAGAGATCCAAATGAACTTTGGAAATAATTATTGAACATTTTTCCTTATCACTACTCCTTTCAATGGTGATTTTGATGATGACATGACCTATTTTCATGATTTTGACAATATGACCTAATGATGACACTACATGGAAAGATAAGTTGAATGATGACCAAGATGACCAAGGCACTCTTCCAAAAATTAATGACCTAACCATGATGATGTTTATTGACCATGAAGATGAAAGGAGTAGTAATGACCTAGGTAGAGTAACCAATGATCAAATTTTTATTTGAAATCCTATTGAAACTATAAAAAATTTCCCTAGGACCTTATCAACCATAGGAAAGAGCATAATTTGATCATTGGTGACTAATAGGAATGACAGACACTAAAATTGGCTCCAGTTGGGGATGGAAACACCTTAGGAGGTGTCAAGATAATCGTAAACCAAGTAGCCTTATCCAGTGGGCATGGAGTCAAAAAATAAAAACAAGACTCGAAAATAAAATGACTTGACAAACTGAAATGACTTACAAACTCTTTGAAACCACAACTAATCAAAGAAACCTTATGGCCTTCACCTTAGGCTTCAAGCTTCCATGGAAACTCCTTCACACTTAGCAGCAAAATAAACTGGTATGTATAATGAACATGAGAATATTCTGAAAAATCAAGTGAGATAGCTCTTGAGGAACCTACCATTGACTGATCCTCGCAAAAAATCTTGTCCATCGTGTTCTTCCAACAGAAAGGCATTCTTTCCTCTAAAAGCCAAAATTCTTTATGGTCCTTTCCATAAATTTTCAAACTTTTCGTGATTTTATTTTTCCTCATTTTGGGCATCCCATCGGAGAACTATATCTCCCACACTAAATCATCTGCCTTTGTTTTTATGTCATAGATATTTTTTATCTTCTCTTGAAGCTTCATAGTGTTCTGAAATAACTCCTCTCGAAATTGCTGCAAATGAATCATATGATTGATTCTCCGTTGAATGTCATTGGGCTCATTGTCTAATTCCTACAGAATTTTCATGACCAAGACAACAAGAGAATTCGGAAAAATAGTATCCAATCCATATACCAACTTAAAATGTGAGATACCAATGGACTTCTTAGTGCTTACTCTATCTGCCCATAGATAATTTATCAACTTCTTGTGCCAATTCTTCTTATTTTCTTCCAGCAACTTTTTGATGATGTTTACCAATGATTTATTGGAAGATTCAACTAGCCCATTACCTTGCGGATAATATGTTGTTGAGTGCCCTAGCGTTATGTGATAATTTTTACAGAAACCGATCATCGTCTTGGATTTAAAATCAGTTGCATTATCTGTGATTATTTTCTACGAACAACCAAACTATGATAAAATATTAGACTCAATAAACTGAATGATTACCGCATCGATGGTTTTCCTGGAGGGAATAGCCTCAGTCCATTTTGTGAAATAATCGGTTGCTATGAAGATCCACTTGTGTTGAGCTAAAGATGAAGGGTGAATCTCACCGATAAAATCAATACCCCACTATTGAAAAGGTGTTTGAACTGAAATGGGATGCAAGGGCAGCAATGATCTGAAAATGAAAGTACTTGAAAATGTGTGCAAGGTATCCATTTCCATTAATTAAATGTGTGCAAAGTTCTCCATGTCTTGTTGCATAAAAAATCTACTTAGATCTAATCCAGAGATTGAATGTAGGGGCATTTACTGGATATGTCACCTTTAAAAAAGGATGAGATCCAAAGGCTACCTGACCCTTTACAAACTCTGTCTTTAGAACTTGTAGAAGTTAACACTCACAATTTCCATCAAATTATATGTGCAAACTGTTATTCATGTCTTGCAATTGAAATAAAGTGTTTATGGAATCTGTATAAGAGTTTATGTGTGAAGGCAAGTTAATTTAATTTTCTTTTTAACATATTAAATCAGAAATGTTCAGCAAGATAACTCCAGCATAACATGACACAAATGTTTGATGAGCAGTTCACCCCTCATGGGCTACATATGCTGGATCAAGCCTCCCAAAATGAGCTTGTCCTCTTGTATTAAAATGATTTAAAATGATAATACAAGTTTAAGAGTGTCTCAATAGACAAATATGAATGCAAATAATGATGTAGAAGACATGAAAAAGCTAAGAATGACTTTCCAAATTCACTAAACAGTGAAGAATTACCATAAACGATGATTTCTTCAATAAGGCCCTGACGGCTCTTTGAACTCCTCTAAAGATTTTCTTGCTGTAGAAGTCCTCAAGCAGGTCTTAAACCTCTTCCATTAGGTTCATAAGGTCTAAATTAGCTGAAAATGATCTTTGGTTCACCTCAAACAGAGAGGTACAACTCAAAACAGCTCCAACCCCAAAATGACCCTAGTGGCCCTGAAAACTCTCCTGAAGGTTTTCGGGCTCTAAAAGTCTTCAAAAATCTCTGAAAACTCTTCCATTGGTTTCAGAAGGTGGAAAATAGCTGAACATGGTCTTTGGTTCACCTTAAACAGAAAGGTACAACCCAATCCAGCTCTATTACCAAAATGGCCTGATGGCTCAAAAAGCTTCCCTGAAGCTAAAATGGTTGTATAACACCTCTACTACCTCTGGAACCTATCTCAACGGCTTTGGAATGCTTAAAATAGTCGAAAATGATTTTTGGTTCACCTCAAATGGTTAACCATAGCTCAACACAGCTCTAACTCCCTCTTGGCCCTCATGGCTCTCATTGCTTCCCTGAAGCAAAAGGGACTGAAGATCAACTCCAATGGCTCTAAAACCTATTCCAATGGATTCTGAATGCTTTGAATACTCGAAATAATAATAAAAAATTCATTCCAAAAGGTTCTCCCTATCAAAATTTATCACCAAAACTGTATTTTTTCCCAGTGTCATGTCAAAACCCCACTAAATGGGGAGAAACAGTTACTTGAGGGCTAAATTTGGGTGAATCCACTCCAAAATGGCGCACTTCACCATAACTGTTGGAACCTCTGGTGGTGGCATTAACTACCAAGCGTTACGTGGTCACATAGGAAACTCCGTATAGACCGCCGGTGAAAACGTTTTAACAAAACATGTTTTAACAATAAACGCCAACTATTTACCACCGTAACATTTAATAAAACATGGTTAAACATAAATGGTTATGTTAACTGTAACCAAATCTGCCACCAAACATGTGACCTAAGTTGACCGCAACACTTTACCTAACCGTCGATGTTTATAAAACCAAGGTTTCGAGCCTACGGTCTTGTGTAGAGGGGGCTGGCCCCCTTTGCCGCCATTTAAAAACATTATGAACTTTAAATAAAATTGCCGTGCTCATAGGTTAAGAATCAATGGCATGCATTGAGCAACCAAAAATAGAGGAGAAGAGAGTGGATACATCCATGAAATTAGAACCATTCAAAGAAGGTTGAAAAATAACCACGGAAGCTGGTTTGCATTACTGTAACATACATCATAAGATTGTGGGTCTCCGGGAAGAGGCGCGATGGGTAGGTCTGAGTGTGATATGACAGGAGTACACCTACCCCTACAACAGATCCTGCTCTTGGTTTCTCCGGTGCCCCTCTCTAGGTTCCTGGAATGTGGCCAAGCATACGTTCGGTAATTACCAGGATTAAAGAATGGGGTTATTTTTTCTTTGCCGTTTCTATTCTACCCGACAGTGTTTAGCAGTTAGGGTTTCGGCTCTGGAGTGGCTTCTGCACTTCTTTGGTGTCGGTTTAAGAGGATTTTTCGACATTAAAAATGGGTTTTGACAGCAAGATCGTTAAGCTATAGCTTGCACCTAAATATCTTCTTACGTGCTGGGGGCAAGAGATCTATGAGAAGAACCTTGAGCTTTACTTCCCTAACAATTTCATTTCTCAAGCTTTCGTAGCTGATGCCGCATTCGGGGGACTCTCGAATGGGGCAGGGTTGCTAGGTGAAACCTTACAAAGTACTCGAAGTGGGTGCCGGAAGGTTGGGCCCCTTCCAGAACCGGTCGGTGAGCGTCTTTCTACCTTTGAAGCTGGAATCAGAGAGGTGTCATTTTTTCCTCCGTCCCTTCCTTCGTCTGCACCTCAAGATATTCCTCCTTTTCCTGTCTTTACTGGGGGTTTAGAGGATATAGTTGGCAGCTGTGGTCTTCAAGGTTTTACTGGTCACAGATCCCTCAATGAAGGCCTTCCCGTCGGAAGTACCCCCCTGGGAGGATTTTTAAAAGAAGATTCTTCGGTGGGTCTGCATTTTCCTGGAGTAGGTCAAGGATTCTTTCCTTCTAGGGCCCCTGTGTCGGTCGATGCTCGTGCTCTTGTCTCTCAGGGCGGGGGTAGGTAGGTTCACTTTGAGCTGCAAAGGGAGATTACCCGAATTTTTCAGTCTAGGGTTTCCTTCAACGAGGCAGTTGAAAATCCCCTGTAGTATTTGGCCTCTGAAAATCAGGGACCCGAATTTTGTAAAGGGGCCGCCTCGGGGCCTAGTGCTCAGCCTAAAAGGAGGGAGGTAGGAGAATTTCCCCAGGCCTCTGAAGAAGGACATAAGGGTCTACCTGAGCCAGAGGGGACAGATGTTACCATCTCAAATTCAACTAGAGATTGGGAGGGTTCCAAGAAAGTAGCAGGAGGAAAACAAAAAAATCCTAAGCCCATTAAGAAGAAATATGACAGAACCAAATGCATGTTGGGAGTGGACATAAGTATAGAACAAGCAATGGAAGTGTCAGAGACCATGCCGGTTGGAAGAGTGAGGGGAAGGAAGTACTCAGCCAAGCATATATCTGATTGGGCCCTCACTGAATGGAAAGAAGCCCCGGGTCAGCCCTTGGAGATCTCAGTGTTGGCAAGGGGCTGGTTCAGTATCAAATTTGACAAGAAAGACCAAGTCGACTGGGTGTTAGGAAGAAATTGGTTCTTCGATAAGAGACCAATTCTTTTTCGTCGATGGACCCCCTTATTCGACACTCAGAAGGAAAATATGGTAGAGTCCCCATTTTGGGTTAAACTCCTAGACCTCCCCCTACAGTTCTAGACAGACTCTATTTTCGTTTCCATAGGAAACATGCTGGGCAATTTTCTGGAAGCAGACAAATCATACATTCAAACCAGGGATCGGAGTGTGGAAGGAATCTTGGTCAGTTTAAACCCCAGGGAAGGTTTGGTGGACACTATGACCCTCTATTAAAGGGACCTAGAATTTTTACAGACCCTCGATTACGAGCATCTCCCCTTTCGATGTAACTTCTGTCATAAGTATGGGCATTTGGCAAAGGATTGCCCTCTTGGTCACCGTCGTCGTTGCAGGCAGAAAAAACAGTGCAAGAAGGAGGGTGTCACTCTTCATGAGGTGGAATAGCCTGCACGGGCCCTAGCATCTCGCCCTTCTGAATAGGAGAAGCCCCCAATTATTGAAGAAGTCACGGTGCAGGACCAGGCAGCGGTAGCAGCCCCTCTCTCTCCTTCTCCAGATGACATGGCGACCTCCCTGGTTCCCCTTCCAGTTGCAGAACTTGTTGGGGAATCTCAGGCGGGTATGTCCACTTCCTTTCCTCTCTCCATCCCCTCCTCTTTTTGTTATTCTATATCTGAGTTTGCTGAGCCTGGTCCCTCCAGGCAGATTCTCAATGATCTTTTGGCTTTAAATATTTCTTTTTCTTCTTTAGACAGTGTGATTCTTTCAGTCCCGGACCCTCCCGAAACTAATATTACCCCAGATGTTTGTGATCATGTCCCTTCTAGCCCTGAGGCCTCTTATTCTGACCTCCCCCCTTATAACCTCAGACCTCGGGCTAATCATGTTGGGAAAGGGCTGGCTGTGGGAGGGCTTGCCTTGGAACCTGTGGCATTTGGACCTAGGAAGATGAGAGGAAGAAAGTATAACCTCTCCAAGGCCCAGTTGAAATTCGTTGTTGATATAGCTGACAGGAGGCAAATGTCTATTACTGGGGTGCTTAGAGTAGAGCATCCACCCCCGAAGGTGTACCATGATCTTCCTCTCTTTCAACTACAGAGGCTTAGCTAGCCAGCCGAAAAAGCTAGCCTTCAGAGAACTAGTGAGGTCTCAAAATCCGAATGTTATCATGCTTCAAGAAAATTTGGGGAAAGGGGATGAAGTGATCAGTATTATATCTAAATTGCTGCTTGGCTGGGTCTTTCATGCTATCGATGCAGTGGGCAAATCTGGGGGAGTGGTTTCAGGTTATAATTCAAAGAAATTAAGATTCATTTCTTCCTGGGGTTCTAAAAACTGTTTGGCTCTGGAACTTTATTCAAGTGAGTTGAATCTCTCGTTCCTTTCCCTAAACATTTATGGGCCTTGTGTGGATAGGGATCACTTATGTACCTCCTGCTTCAGATCCTCTTGGCTTTCCCACCCAAACTTAATCATTGGAGGAGATCTGAATTTCTCCCTAGGAGAAGCTGAGTCTCGGGGAGCATCTGCCAGAGCGGACCCTCTTACAGAATTTTTTAGGAACAAATTGGCTATGGATCATCTAGTGGATGTCCCCCTTCTCAAATTGTGCCCCACTTGGATGAATCGGAGAGTTGTGCCTGATTGGGTGGGCAAAAAGTTAGATCATTTTTTGCTGTGTGAAGCTTGGGTGGAAAATCTCTTGATCTACAGACACTGGATTGGGGAGGGGGGTGTCTCTGACCATTTCCCAATCTTATTGGAAATGAAAAGTGATGGTAAAAATCTGGGAATCCCTTTTAAGTTTAATTCCTCCTGGCTAAAGGACGATTCTTATAACGAAATGTTTCATACAACCTGGGAGAAAGACAGTTTTAGTACTGAATCCTCCAGGAGATCTTTCTTTATGAACAATCTCAAGAAATTGAAAGCTGCTTCCAAACTTTGGGCTGCTCAAAAGAAATCCATGGAAGAGGAGGAACTCAAAAAGGTCAACTCTGAACTAGAATTTTTGGAAGACCCCGATGGCGGAGGTTATGCCTCTGATGAATCCAGGGCAAGAATCAAGGAGTTGGAGGCCTCTAGGAGGAAAATTCTACAGCTCAGGGAAGAGAGTTGGAGGCTGAAAAGCAGAGCGATCTGGCTACAAGCGGGAGATGAGAACACAAAGTTCTTCCAGAATTTTGCAAAAGGCCAGAAAATCTCAAACACTATCTGGGAAATTCCCAAGGAGGGCGGCTAACTGGAAAAATATTTTGAGGACTTGGCGTCTTTGGGCATCAATCACTTCAAATCTTTGTTAAATCCCCTTTAGAGATCTCCATAGCCGAGGTGATCAGAGTCACCCAATTCTTTCCTAGTTACATTTATGAAGAAGGAAATGAGGCTATCATGGCTCCAGTCTCGAAACAAGAAGTGGAAGATATCCTTAAAGCAATGCAGAAGGAAAAAATCCTAGGACCGGATGGCTAGACTGTTGAATTTTTTCAGCACTTTTTTGAAACTTTAGGGGATGAGTTGGTAGCTGTTGTGGAGGAGTCTAGGAGTTCTGGGTCTATCTACCAGCCCTTTAACTCTACTTTCTTAGCCCTGATCCCTAAAGCCGAGCATCCTGCCTCTTTTGCTGATTTCCGACCCATCTCTTTGTGTACCTGTGTTTATAAAATCATTGCAAAAGTCATTGCCTCAAGATTAAAGCCTTTCTTATCCAGACATATCTCCCCTGAACAATTTGGTTTTCTAGATGGTAGACAGATTCATGAATTTGTGGGTGTTGCTCAAGAAACTCTTCATAGTTTGAAGAGAAGTGGGAAGAAAGGGGCTATTATCAAAATTGATTTATCAAAAGCCTATGATAGAATTATTTGGATGTATCTGCACCTCTTGCTAACTCATCTTGGTTTCAGATATGATTTTTTCAGATGGGTAATGAGTTGTGTGACTTCATCCTCTATTTCTATTCTGATAAATGGAGCTGCCACTTCTTTCTTCAATCCTGAGCGAGGCTTAAGGCAAGGATGCCCTCTCTCACCCCTTCTGTTTCTTTTGGCTGTTGAGGGGATTAGCTTGATGATTCATAAAGCAAAAAGACATGGTCAACTTAAAGGAATAGAAGTTGTGGTAAACCTCTAGATTACTCATCTACTCTTTGTAGATGATATTATGTTGTTTTGTAATGGGAGTTTGGAGGACTTCCGTTCTCTGAAAATCATCTTGGACCTCTTTATGAAGGCTACAAGCCTCCAACTCAATGAACAAAAATCGACTCTTACTACCTCTGGTCTGTCCCTTAAAGAAGTGCGAAGGATTGAAGTGCTGCTGCTCTTTGAAGTTAAAAACATTCAGGATAACTTCAAGTACTTGGGGTTCCACCTCAAGCCTGATAATTATCGAATCCATGATTGGAAATGGCTCCTTGCTAAAATTGAAAAAAAGCTCAATCACTAGAGTCTCAAATGGCTTTCAAGGGCAGGAAGGCTGGTTCTAATCAAGTCATTTTTTATGGCAATTCCGGCGTATTGGGCAAGTCTCTCATGGGTACCGAAAGGTATTCTGGCCTCTATTGACAAAATTTGCAGTAGATTTCTCTGGGCTGGCTCTAAAATGGACCATGTCACCCCATGGGTAGCTTGGGATAAAATCATCAGACCTAAGGAGTGGGGAGGTTGGGGTATAAAAAACTTATTCTCTTTTTCTAAATCCCTTGCAGCCAAACTTGCTTGGAGACTGATTTCGACAGAATCACTATGGTCATCTGTCATTAAAAGAAAATACATTGCTCAAGGATCTGTCCTTGAATGGGTCGACTCTCCCCTCAAGTCTACAAAAAATGCTTTAGTGGTCTGGAAAGCTATCGTAGCATCAGTGCAAACCATTGAACAAGGTTTGGCTTGGAGTGTGGGTGATGGAACCTAGATCCGGCTTGGTTGTTACCCCTGGGTTGGATTTTTAGATAGGTTTTCTCTTTCTTAGGACTTGGTAACCTTCCTAAATGGTAGAGGTTTTCACAACCTGAGTCATGTAGCTGATCAGCGGTCTACCTCCCTACTGAAACAAGGTTGGCTCTCAGGGATGGATCTGAAACTTGAAGAAAGATGGAAGGAGGAACGGAGATTATATGTCGTAGACTTGCAAAATTCTTTTGTCCGAATCTTTGACTTAAGGGATGAACTGTGTTGGGTTCATGCTCATTCTGGAGTCTATTCTCCAAAGCTGGGTATAAATGGATGATGTCTCAGCAAGGGTGGGAGTTTCCGGCCTGGTGGTACAAACCAATTTGGAAACTAAAATGTCCAGCCAAGACTAGACTTTTCTTCTGGTGTATCCTTCAGAAAAAAGTGCCTACTTGGGATTTTCTTCAAAAGAGGGGGAAATTGGGTCTGGGGTGTGCTCCCTCTGTGAGAATAATGAAGAGACTTCTTCCCACATCTTTCTTCAATGCCCTTTCAATACTAGTCTTTGGGCTGAATCTCTAAGGCTTATGAATGTACCCTCCAGATGGGAAGGAGAAGACCTTCTGCAAGATTGAACCCGATGGTGGCAAGAGGCTCCTGATGATAAAGTAAGATCAATTCCCCTCCTGATTGCGTGGGGCACTTGGATTGCTCGAAACAGGGCAATCTTTCATGACTAGTCTTTCCCTATAGGAAGATTGGCTGCGGAAGGTGCTGCTATCTATGATAGCATACCAACTCCTCCAGGTCCTGGTCCCCCTCGTTGCATTCAACCTGAAGTTATCAGGGATTCGATTCCTTGGGATTTTTTTGATGGTGGCTTAGCTTTGAATGGGCAGTGTGGCGCTGGTCTAGTTATTCACTTTTCTCCTGAAAAATCCTTACGTGCTTCAGTGGGTCTTGGAAAAGGGTCAAACAACTTTGCTGAACTTAAAGCCCTTCATTTTCTCCTTTGCTGGTTGATCTCGAGACATTTGAGGAAGATTCAGATCTTTGGTGACTCTATGAACATTGTGAATTGGTTTAATGGAACTCAAAAGTGCAGAATTATATTTTGTTACCTTTGCTTAAAGAGATTCTTCAGATCAAATTCTATTTCACTGAGATATCGGTTTGTCACATTTATAGGGAAAGGAACCAGGATGTAGACCACCTATCTAAAGCAGGTTCTCAACAAGATATGGGGTCCTGGACAGTAAAAGAAATGGATCATGGGGTTTTTCATGTCCTGGAACAGCCGGTCTTTGATTAAAATCTATGTTTTATTTCCTTTTGTACATATTTTGTTGCTCTTAAACTATAAAATGTCTTTAAACTATTGAAGACTCAGAACTATTTTCCTTATGTAAGGAGGTTATGGGTCCTCTTTTTTGAAAAATATTGTTTATCTATTTTTCTGGAGATCGGGATAGTTCTTACTGTCGGTCTTGCCATTTTTGATAGGAATCTTGTGCTTCTGATGGCACCACCCCCTCTTGTTCTCATCTCTGTTTCACTTTACACCGGGGGATGATGAATAATTAGAGGTGCCTCTGTTTTTTTATCTTTTTGTATTCAGGCTGCCTTGAAAATACTTTCAAAAAAGTATTGTAAAGTAGTCGAGACCACCATCCTCCTCTAGATAAAGGGGAATGGAGCTACTCTGAAATGCTCTGCATATGCTATGTGCCTATCTATTTATAATAGAAAGTTTTATTTTTTTCCTGTGGAAAAAAAAAGAATTAATGGCATGGCATAACGGTAGTTGGTCGGGTTTGTCCGTGGGAGGTCCACGGTTCGACTCCCGTGGAATAATAAAAATTTTGTAACACTAATTTAAACCACCGCCCTGGGGCCACGTGGTGGCCTCCGGACTTGCCACATGGCAGCCTTTGATTGGCCCGAATCTTCAAAAGTCAACCCACTGACCAACCTGCACTTGCCACGTGTCAAAATCGGATTGGTCCGAATGGAATATTTCAGGGAATATTTTGAGGAATATTCCAAGAATATTCCTTGGAATATTTTTTTAATTTTTCCAATTTGAAGGTCAAACTTGGTCAAACTAGTCTTTTTCCTGAAATTGTGAATTTTCAAACTTGAATAACTTTCACATACAATGTCAATTTGAGTGTTGTTCATGGCTACAGGATCGTATCATCGAGGCCTATCCGGTCGTTCAGGTTGCAAGTGATTTTGAACACTTTCAATTTTGAGCTTTTTCCATGACTTGGACTTGAGCTCCTGATCAAGCGGTAGCAACTTCCTTTTTCCATGAAAAATCTGAAATTCATGACAACTCATGACAATTTTGTAAACATCTGAAAATAAACTCAGCCAATAAAATCCATCCCTCAATATATTATTTGATATGGTCTTCCAAAAGAGATGACAACCACAATATTCCTTGTGAAAATCATTCATTACCTCCTTGGCCTCGCTTTCAACTAAACAATTCAACAAGACTCCTCCCAGATCTTTCCAAAATAATGCATCATTAAGAATACAATACTTCAAAGTTTTCAGCTTTAATTACCTACTTACTCTTTGACACTTCCAGTAGTGGATTCAAGTGCTAAAGTACATAAAAAATGTCGAAATACCAAGGAGATGAAGTGAAAATTTGTGATACCTGAGGTTTAGAATCAACTACTTCTTCATCAGAAACTGCAATAATGAGATTGATGTCGAGACCATGAAAATTGGATTCTACCATTAGCTTCACCAAACCTTATCCCTTTATCAGCTTTGTTGGATTAATTTCTAGATCATACTCCAACATTGCAGCAATCCATTTTTCTCACCTACCTTCAGGATCAGGCTACATCAAAACATCTTTGATTGCTGCATTCAGAGCATAGGCAACAATATGCGAGTGAAGTATGTACACCCAGAAATCCTTCAAATCTTTCAAAAGTTCCACGACCTATTTCTCAATGATGTTATACCTCAATGCAACATCCCTTATGGTTATACTGAAAAATGCAATTGGTTGTTATGTTTTAAGGTCCTTCTTCTGCATTACGACAACATCCAATGTGTACTCATAAGCAAATGAAAAAATAATGAAATCCATAGTATAATCAGGGCTTATCAAAATTGGTGCATAGGACAAAGAAAAATTGACTGAATTAAAAGACTTCTTAGCATCTTCAGACCACTTTACCTCACTGTCCTTCTTTAACATATTAGTTATCTCCCGTAAATGCTCAACGAGGTTAGGAATGAACCTCCTCAAAAAGTTAATCTTACCATTAAAGGACTAGATTTCCTTCTTGTTTCTTAGAAATCTAACTGCTAGATTGCTTCAATTCTAGAAGGATATATGCAGATGCCATCCTTTGATATGATATGCCCAAGTAACTTATCTTCCTCTATAGCAAACAAAATCTTCTTTGCATTCAGCGAAATACTGAATTTCCTGCATATTTGGAAAAAAATCCTCAAATGATGCAAGTGATCTTCATCTGTTTGATAGAAAAAATGTTAAACCATCAAGATAAATAACCAAAAATACATCCTTTTCATTTGAAAAAGTGATATCCATCACTCGCTGAAATGTCTTTCCCTCATTTTTCAGCCCAAAAGGCATCTTGGCGTACATAAAAGTACCCCACGGTGTCGTAAAAGTTGTCTTCTCACAGTCATATGGATGCATCAAAATCTGATTGTAGCCTGAGTATCCATCGAGAAATTACATTATAGAGGCCCAAACTACCCTCTGTACGATGTGGTCCATCTTAGGGAGAGGATAATTGTCCTTCAAGGACACTTTTTTCAAATTCCAAAAATCAATGCACAAGCAAATTTCACCTGTATTTTTTTCTAACTGGAACCAAATTTTAAATCTAATTAGAAAAGTGAATAGGGATAATGATACTAGCCTTATACAACATGTTTACCTCTTTCTCAATTGATGGCAGCAATCTTGAATTTATCCTGCTGAGATTTTGGCGGAAAGGCTTCTGATCAGGCTTGATAGGAATCGTGTGTTGGATTATACCTTTATCATAAACCTTCATAATTGAATAATCCCATGCAAACACATATGAAAACTCAACCAAAAGTGTTTCGTTTTTACCTTTCATTTCCAGAGTTAATTATTTATACAACTTCACCGTCTTGGACTTCTCCGCTGTGCCAATGTTGATATCTTCAACTCTCACTTTAGTGGGGACCATTGTTGGCTTCTTCGCGACATTATCTTGATCGAAGAGCTCTTCTAAAGATACAAAACCTCTTGGAATGGAATTGTCTTTCAGATGTAACACCTCTAATTCTATGGCATTCATTACCTAATCATCAAAAACATCATCAATATGACAAGTGGCGAACGCTTCCTCCATTTGTAGAAAATTGTTAATTTCCTTATCATCTTGAAACACTTGCCAATGTTGAAGGTTATCTAGAACAGCGGGGCGATGCTTAGCATTACTTTCATATTTCCTGCTGGGATGTATCGGAATTATAAACATGTTTGTTGCAGTAGAAATAGAATCAACAATACAATTCTGGTTTCTAGGAATCATGAATAAATTATATTTAGAAATTTTTTTGAGAATATCTAAGACAAAATTGTGATATTCTTGCATCCTTGAATTTTTGGCCTCGTATTCCCCTTTTACCTGTTTTATAATCTCAAAGTCACCATAAACTAAAATCTTTTGAGCCCCTAACTTCTTAAGCATCTTAAGCCTGATAATCAAAGATTTATATTCGACTTCATTATTTGAACAATTGAAAGCAAGTTTATATGAACAACACCTGACATTAGGAGGAATCTTACCCAACTAATTCACTAGGCTATGAATCCACATTCCTATTCCAACTCCTTCTTTTACCACTTCTCTGTCAAAATCCATAGTCCAAAGACTCTTTTCCTCATCTATAAGCTCAAATTTGGATGGCTCATATTTGTTTTCTGTTGTTTGATCCGTTGTCTCAATAGGCTCAGTTTTTTTCACTGATTCTATTGGTTTCTCAGTTGATGAACTTGGCTGCAAAGCAGCCTCTTTCTATTTCGTTTTTTTTGGATTGAAAAACTCTCCAACACTACATGAAATTTTTGGAATTTCCTCATTCTCTACTAGCTAACTATCTACCTCAACCAAACTATCCTTATTAAACAAAATAAAAGACTCTAAGTCGGTATGTACACAATCTATAGGGTGATTATTAGGTTTCTCTTTGATGCTAATCATATAATTCATCTTTGTTTCTTGGTACAATTTTATTAGCTGACCGAACACTGGTATAGTAGCATAAGAGAAATCGAGCTGCAAAGTACCTTTCAGCTTTGCTCCCCGTGATCGTGAGAGAAACATCCCGTACCTTAGAGGAATACCAACCACAACCACATCCATCAAGACATTCTTTTGGGGAATCTGATCAAGAGACACTACCAAGTCTTTAATTAGACTGAGACGCCTCACTTTACCATAATCAAAGGAATATAGGTCATGATATGGGTGAGTAATGTCTAATCCCAATTTGTCCATTATGGCTTTCGTCATGAGATTGTGAGATGCTCCATAATCTAACATGGCATTATGAAGGATGAAATCGTGAACTCTAAGACTGAGTTAGAATGGTGGGACTTCACTATCAGGTAGTTTTCCATCTACGACTGGGCCAAAGAACAACTCAGAGTGATCATCGTTGACATTGACCATACTAGAATTTTGGTCAAATTTGACCATCTTAGCTACATGAAACTTATACTAATCATTTTTTACAAGTTTAGTTCAAGGAATGGAAACTTTCAACTTAAAAATTTCATTCTCTAAACTAAACATTTTTGGATATTTCTCTACCTATTTGGAAGTGGCATCCTTCTTTTTGAACTGTTCTTTAGCTGGAATATCCTTTCTATGATCTTAAGTTTGGGTTTCCTTATCTTTCTTTGGATTGTTGGTTGATGCTTCATTATTCTTTTTCTGATTAGTAGTAGCAGGCTCCTTGTATTTTTGCTGATTTGTAGAGCTCAGGTTTTGAGGCTGGGTATCCTTTGGAGAAGTTGGCCTCTCCTGATTTGAATTGATAGGCACGTTTATGTTCCTCAAGTTATATTTCCTTCACATAGAGCTAAGGTAAATTTGGAAACCTCTTTGATAAAATTCCATCTCTGCTGCTATCATATCATCATTTGAAGGGACAAATTTCTGATCATCAAATTAATGAACCTCAATTTCTTGAGTGTATTATTCATCTTCTGTTAAGAAAATAGGTTTCTCTTCATTATCGAAAATATGATTCTCTTCAAGAATATCTCCCTCTTCCTCAACTTCCTGAGCATAGTTTTGTTGAAGTGGTGTTCTAATTTGTTGTTGTGCTTGCTGATCCTGACCTCTTTTCTCTCCTTGCTTGATTTTGAGCTGAGGTTATTGTTGTTGTTGTCCTCAGAAATTAGGATTCCGGATATGATTTTCTTCTTTCCTATCCGATATTCTCATCATATCCATCTTTTTCTCCATAGTTCTAATCAAGGAGTCCAACTTACCATCTAAAGAAGTAGATAGCTCCTCTTTAATTTCTACCCTTCTTTCTGTCTTCATCTTTTATTTCTCAATCATCAAATTCACCTCCACACTCACTACATTTCTCTGCATCTCTTCGAGAGTTGTAGGACTTATTTCCCTCAACTGATAAGCCATGTCAGGATTGAAGGCATCTGAATAGTGTAGCAAAGCCAAGCCAAGAGGAGGCTTGATGTCATTTGGAATTGAATTATAAATATTTTTGAAACAGGTAGTGAAATATTGCACAAACTCATTGGGATGTCTTATCAAAACATCATATTCAAGAGGAATCTGAATTGGATTCTTCTTTTCTTCCAATTTGGCTAAAAAAAAATCAGTCAACTTTTATGGATTTGCAATTGAATTTGGAGTTAAATTACGAAACCATGTATTCATATCTCCTGAAAAACTTTGGGCAAGTACCCTCATCTTTACATCATCATTGTCGATTTATTCAATATCGATGAAATCAGTGACCTTCACCATATGTTGCAAGGATGTAACCTCTATTGTCCCATCAAACAGAGGGAGCCTTTGACCATACCCTTGAGGTAAAGGAGTGAGTTAAGGAGGTAGGATTAAAGGGATAAATCTCTTCATGAATGTTGTGGATGGTGGCGCAGGAGTAACAATAGGAGGTGTTGTTTGAGGAGGGTTTTTTGGAGGAATTTATGAATAAGGTGTGGAATATGTTGCAGTAGTTGAATGAGATGATGAAGGTAAGGATGAAGCTGAAAACAATCTTTCTTGTTGATACTAGATATAGGCTTTCTCGGAGGTGTACTGCAAGTTATTGGTTAATTTTTTAAGCCTGTGGAATTGTGACCAAACCTTCCTATCAGTTTCAGATGCAAAATCTAAAGAAGGTGGACTCAATTGAATTTTTATAGGATCATATACTATTTCTGAAAGTGAAGTTTCAGATTTGGTTCTGAACAATGAAAGCTCAAACTTGATGTCGAAAGATAAATCTTGTAGAGTTGTCAAATCAGCAATAAGTGAGATAGATCTTACCAATGATGGTTAAATTGAGTCAAATTTCTAGAGTTATGATCCTTGCTTCTTCAAAATCCTCTCTGGGTCTTCAATCATAGATGGTGAATTAGGATCAAGGTTTAATAGCGTGAAATTCTTCTTAGGAGCAATTCTAAAAAATGCACTTTGGCTCTACAAATTTGAATCAGCCTTCTTGAAAACTAGGTCCTATCACCCATAGGCCTAGATCTCAATGAATTTTTCATGAAATCCCAGGGTATATGTAATCTTTCATTCCCTGGAAACAATGCCAAAAATTTTATCCTCCACAATGACCCAAGGTTGAGAATGGAAATTGACGGAGGTAACCTCGAACCACTTAGGGTTTGGTAGCTAGCCCTACCAAATAATAGAGGGATCTCTCTGTGATATTCTAGCTAAAATATGACTCAATAAGGGTAAATATATTAGGCTAGGTCTGAGCTCTAGGGTTTTGAAAATTTAGGGTTTTTGTTGGATCAAGAGAAGAGGCCAAGGAAACTAGCTCAAATATTAAATATTGTAGTTGCAGGGATACAAAGGGGCATGGTAGGTATGTTCAATGGTACTTTAAGGCTGTCAATTGTAGTGTAGTGTGGAAAATAAATGGATCAAAATGAGCATGACAAGCATGAGTTCATTTATCAGAAGATGAACAACATAAACATGAAATTCCTACCAAAACAGAGCATAAGATTAAAGAATTATATTTAACATCTGATAGGAAGATCAATGAAAGCATAGATATAGAAATAATATGAACTAATCATTCATAAAAGTGAATTACATAATAAAAAAAATTGTCACAAAATCATACCACATGAATCCCTATATAATAGCTGCAACTAAACTTGTATTTATGCAAATATCAAGTGTACACAAAGCTCCAAGCCTTCTCCTCTCTGATGTCCAACCTTGAATATGACTAAAAACTAGATACATATAGACCAAAACCATATTCCCCTCTCTCAAGGGTCAAATCCATTAATATAGGAAGAGTTTACACAAATGTATCCAACTAAACCTAAGACTAGGGAGGTTAAAACAAACTCTCCTTTTAACCTTTGACTAACCTACCCATCATAAATGATCCTAATAATTACATAAAAATTACATTAACAAGCCTAATTACATTCATCTACATTAGTTGAACTCAAAAAAAGAGGAATTACATCATGAAAAACCAAATTTGGCTGAAGAAACTTGAAAAATTGACCTCCAGGGAAAAGTGCAGTGCCAACAGGGAAAAGTAAGTGTCATCTTGCAGGACACTTTTGACTATCTTCCAGTGCAACAAATGTTGATCTGAAGGAACCATTTTAAATATTAGTATTTCTAGTTGTCAATAGAGTCCTTAAGCAAGCAAAATGGCCTCTCCATAGCTGATAAAAATGATTTCTCCCAAGGTTACTCCAAAAGAGTAGCACCAGGGTCAAAAAGGTGGAAAAAAGTGGGTTTTTAGCATGTTTTTTTCACTTTTCTCCCAACCCGAATGATGACATGGAACAAAATGTAGATAGATGAGCTATCCATTTATGTTGATTTTAGGTTATTTATACCTTTAAGGAAAAAGCACAACACCAAGTCATTGCGCTTTTGGTTGTTTGCATTTTCCTGTTTAAGCCAAAAAACATCAAAATTTCAAAATTTTCCAAAATTTGTTCAAAATTTTTCGAAACTTGCCCCATGAAGTTAGAAGACAATTTTTTATGCTATGAGAGAGGCCACAGCCAACAAATCAAAATTTTCCTTATTCGTTTTCCTCATTAGGGTTTGCCTCAATTTCTTCTTCAAATGCTTGAAAATGATTTGAGAGATCTTGTTCCTTGTGCAATAGTGCATGGCCATGTGCCTCTAAAGCTTATTGTTCCTATTAGCCTTCTCAAGAATCTTCTCTAACTGACAATTTACCTTGTCAAGCCCAAATTCCTTATCTTTCTCAATTTCTATTGCAATCAAATCATCAAATTCTTCTTGACCTAGTGTTGGAGATGTTTCAATTTCTTGCTCTTGCTGCCTCTTGAGACCCATTTTTATTGGCCTCCTGGGTTTTAATTTCTCTTCCTGGTCCTCAAGTTCATAAATTTCAACCACTAATTTACCCTTTTCCACCATCCTTCTCCAAATATTCCTTGGGCTTGCTAAGAAAAAGTTGTTTGACTTGGAGTTGCTTGTTTTCCTGCTGAAGAAAAGTGATCATGAAGTTTTCCTTTGATAATTTGTCCTTTAGCTCTCTAATATCATCTTCCATCTCTTTTATGATCTAATCTGGTGACTTTTCCTCATCATGCATCTCTATGTATTCCATGTGAGTGTCAAGATGTACCTGTTCTTCTTCTTGTAATGGCGCCTCATGTTGATGTGGTGATGTCTCTTTTTCCACTGATGTAGGTTGATCCCTTTCCACACTGCCAAGAGAAAACATCAACGTATTTCCTGTAGTATATATTTAAGTCACCTCAGCCCTAGTTTTTCTTGTTGTAGGTTTTCTTTTTGAACCTACTTCTTTTTTTATTGGTGAAGTCAAAGGTGTAGAATGACTACTTGATTGAGTTAGAGCAGGCAGAAGAGAGGTTGAATGCATGAATCCCTCCATAGACAAGTTGACTTGTGCAAGCTAATGAAAAAAAATGATTTTCACCAATCCATGATGGAAAAAGCTAGCATGATGATCTTTCCCTTTTCTATGTACCTTTTCTGCCATTTTGACCAAGCTTCTTTAGAGGTAGTGAGGTAGGTTAAGTGCTTTTACACCGGTAAAATGCATCAATAGTCTAACATGGTACTGATATATCCTTGAAAACCTACCATCACATGTGAAATATTTCATGATCATCTTCATGATAGGGGCATACTTGTCAAGCAATTGTTTGAAATGAAAAATGTGTTTTGGGGCAGCTTTGTATGGAGGCTTCAAAAACATCTTGTAATTTTTAATATCTAGGTCTCTTCTTTTGAACCAAATATCTCCATGATTTTGGATCCTAGTGGCTATGTAAATGGCCTCTGTTGAAATAATAAACACAACCCCTGTAATGGCTACCTTATCTCTCCTTATACTAGTGGCAAAGGAGCTTGTAAGTTTATCACTAAAACCAAGTTCTTCAATCTTTTGTCAAAAAGCTAGGCAAACTGTATGATTTATTGAGAAATGGTGAAGGCAGGATATATTGTACTCTATTGGGTTAATATATGATGAGTTTAACTCCCTTATGCTTCCTTTTCTCAGTGGTCTCTGAATCCATGAGAAACCCTAGCTCACTAGGAGGAGAAATTAGGGTTTTAGTGTAGGAAAACAAGGGATTTTGGGCAGTGGAGGGGGATGAAAGGGTTTAAGGGTGTCTAAATTCTTGGGAAATTTTAGGGGGCTATGGATAGATGTTAGAGAGTGTATGGAGGTGGAATTTTAAGAAAGGAGTGAGGGGAAGGGGTAGATAAGGGAAAAACACAGTCCTAACCTAGGAAAGTGTACTGTAGGCTAGGGTTTGTAGGGAAATGATGAAAATTATGGAAAGGGATGAGGGGAAGTATCAAGGATGGTATATTTAAGGTGTAGTAGGGTATAAAAACATAAATTTCAAGGTGTTTCTCAGAAAATGTACCAAAGAGACTTGTTTGACCAAAAGCGCAGCAAACCCTAGGAGAGGGTGATTTCTGAGCTCTTAAGCATGAAATGAAGTGAAAGAGAGGTGTATGGTGACCCAATTACTTTTAAATGATGAGATGGGACCTGAAATTGATGAAGAAACCACTTCTTATGAGATATTTTCCTTCCTAGAGAAAAATGCAACAAACTTGAGAAAAAAGCAGCGTAGCAAGTGAAAAGCACAACGCAACAAGAAAACTCAACTTTCCAAGGCAAGAAATTGGTTTTCAGAGGGTGGAAAGCTCCTTTTTGACAAAATGATGTCTCATGAAGGTGAAATGAGAAAATTACATGATTTTTTGGTCTTTTAAAGGGCCGGAAATCAATTTTTCTCTTTGGTGGTGATGTGGCCCCACCTTGTCTTTTCACCAATTGACTTGATTTCTTGTGTAATGAAGCTTTGAAACCTAATTATTACATATATTTACATCTAAATAAATATCCAAATGAACTTTAGAAATCATTAATGAACATTTTTCTCTGTCACTACTCCTTTCAATGGTGATTTTGATGATGGCATGACCTATTTGCATGATTTTGACAATATGACCTAATGATAACACTACATGGAAAGATAATTTGAATGATGACCAAGATGACCAAGATGCTCTTCCAAAACATAATTACCTGACAATGATGATGTTTATTGACCATGAATATGAAAGGAGTAGTAATGACCTAGGTATATTAACCAATGATCAATTTTTTATTTGAAAACCTATTGAAACTATAAAAACTTGACCTGGGACCCTATCAACCATATGAAAGAGCATAATTTTATCACTGGTGACTGACAGGACTAACAGACACTAACAGGTGTGTTGGAAAAATCTCAACCTGATTGAATCATCAATAAGGGAGTTGGATGAACATCATAAATGGAATGTTGTTACATGGTGAGTTGTATCCTCTCCATACTTCCCTTATAATTTTGGAATATCCGATGGAAGCTTGGTTGGGGCTAGGGGCCAAGATGGATTATATCAGATTAGATCATTTTTCAATTTTTAAAGATCTGGAAAATTTAGAGTTGCCAAGTATGGTAAGCGCAGGGGAGCTTGATAATTCCACCCACCATGTGTGGGATTCCTAATATTAAGAAAATAATATCCTGGATTCGCAAAGGCACCAGGTTGCCATGGATTATTCATAGAAGATATTGGACCATAAGGAAAATCTTGTGGTCTAGAAGTATTCGGAGGATGACCACCTCCTTCCGAAGGACTTACAAAACCAGGAAATTTTCCCCCAATCGAAGTATTAAAAGGAAAGTAGATTCCTTGGTAAGGTTTTCATGCATTAATGAAAGGAGAAAAACCATGAGAGGTTCCTACAGAGGAGAAAGGCATATTCCCCCATTGACCAAAAGATGACAGATTCCTAGATCCTAAACCACTAAAAGCAGGGTTATTCCATCATTAACCTCCTGGAAAAATATTAAAACCTTGACCTTGAGCGGAGAAAGGAAATGATCCTATGTTCAAATAAGGGTCATAATGGGGTATATGACCACTTCCAAAAGGAAAACCCTGGAAGGATGTTGAACCACTAGCCATATAAGTCATTTTTGTGGAAACAATAGATGAAACGGTTAAAGGAACAGAGGGAATTGCACTGGAAGGCATCCCATAAGGAAAGGAAACAGTGTGGGAAGCAAAAGCTTGGGTGTCCCCACTCAAATATGGAATGGAGGTAAAGCCAAATACTATAGTACTAGGTGTGACAGTGTATATAGAAATCATACCCCCTCCTTCAACTGAAAGAGGAGTATGCACACTAGTAATACCCATATCCGAAGTCGTGCTCCCAGCAGTGGCCATCGAAAGAAAATAAGGAGAAAAAGCAGGGCTTGCTGGCCTGTGAGTCGAGATCCCAACGCATAATAAAACATTTGGAAAATTGGGAGAAAGGGGTGAAGAAGGAAACATGGGGGACTCAAGAATCTCTTCAACCTCAACCTCATCTTCCGACTGAAAGATAACCCTAGAAAGGACTAGAGTGTTCCTATCCAAATCATGACTTACACTGGGTCCACCCTATGAAAAATAGCCCCAAACAGAGGATCAATCTCTGATGTGTTTTCTACCACAGATTGAAAATCACTAGCAAAACTTCTCCGATGCCTTCTAGAAGAAGGCTTGGCACTCACATATGAGATCTCATGAAGCCTCCTAGACCGACGAACTAGTCGAACAACCACCTTTAATTATTAAGAGAACCTGTAAAGACTCAAAAATATTATAAAGCTATGGAAATCTAGGAGCAAATATCACTCACTGAAATGTCCCTAAAGAGACAACTAATCAATCTACTTTCAAGTATTTCCACTCTGGGTGATTAGGACCAAACACAAAAATACAAGAAAGAGAATATGAGTACCTTCCAAAAATAGCTTGATTTAATTACTCCCTAGGCCTACTAGCGAAGGTAACAGAAACAATTACGCTAACCTACAGACAAAAGCCTTTTCCGGTGCAAGTACCTGAGCTTCGGAAGGGCACCCTCCAGAAGTACTAATGAGAGTGATACAGCGTTTGCCTCATGTACCATGGGTATTCCCCCCGCAATCACCTATGTGGTTCCTAGGAATGGAAACTAAGGTCACCAGTTTGTATCAGAAGCCGGGCGGAACAGTATTTGGTTGGGATCCAACAAGTAGGAGAGGGGGTATCTCTCTTCCTTGCATTCACTTTCCCTCGTGCTTAACTCCTGTATTAGAAGAGATTTCCCGGAAAACTTAATGACACTATATTTCACTCTTTTAACCAACTTCTATGTTTATATTCAGAGTGGCCCAGGAGATTTAACTCTCCACAGACCTATTATAAAGCCCTAAATGACCTAGACTAGTTGATGTATATATGACAAATCAAAAAATTATAGTTCATTTTGATTTTAGCGCTTGATTTTAACAGTCATTTTTAAGTCAAGAGTAAAATGGAAGTGCAACTTATGATGTTATTTGATGCAAGAAGAAACCAATAGAAAACCTGTCTACATGAAGATGCAACTCTTTTTCTTCGATGAAAGAGATTTCTATTAAAGGTTCTACGAACAAGCTAAAAAAGAAAAAAAATTATTTTCTTCTCAAAACATACACTCACACACTTAAAATATACCAAAAAGACTAAAATTCTTACAATGAAAACTATCGTAATGCAAACTAAAAATGCTTAATGCAAGATTCTAAGGACTACTCTTAAGGAAAGAAAATGTGTTTCTCAAAGAAATCACTTGAAAAAAGGAGGAACAAATTCAATCAAAATTTTACCCAAAATCAAGCAAATTCAACCTAATGAAAATACTTCACACTTGCTCAAAAACAAAAATAAAACCAAAAAGAAAAAGAAGGGCAACAAAATATGTTTTTTATCTTTTTTCTTTTTAAGGGAAAAAATAGTTCTTGAGAAAACATAAACTACCAAAGACTTCAAGATCAAATTAAAGCACAATGAACCTCAAATTTCACAAGCCATAGAAATCATTACCATGATAAGACTTAAAGTGAAAAAGGCTACAAACTCAAACAAAATGATTTGAATAGCAACATAAAAACTCTAGAAAGCAAGAAATATTTCAAGAAAACAAGAAAATTATTCAAGATTGCCAAAAGTACTTTCTCAAAAAGGAAGAAAAAGCCAAAAGCGTCAACTTTCAAGAAAGAAAAGAAAAGCAATGTAAAGGTTGGGTTATAAGTGAATTGAAACCATTTCCCTATCCCACACACTCAAAACAACCGAGAACTTCACTGAGAAGCCTTGAACCTAAACTCAAAAACCAACACTTTACCAAAAGGAAAACCCTAGGTTGACTATGTCTTTCCACAAAGAGAGATAGGAAACTGAAAATCTACAAGAAGAAAGACTCTCCTAGACACACAATGAATGAATATAAGCAATAAAAATCAGGAAAAATCCTTTACTGGAATCAAAATCTAAAAAACTCATTCAAAACCAAACATACGCAACTTAGCAGTGACATACTTGCATATATACGCAACTGTACTCAAGGAAACTTGTGTATTTGTGTGTTTCTTTGGAAAAAATCATGATTGTATGCAAATGTGTGAAACAAAATCCATGTATAAATAGGCCAACAAAAAAAAAAAAAATTAGGTCTGATCCAGAAGATCAAACTTTTTTCCCGGTTTGCAAATAAATCAAAGATACTGGAAAAAATAAAGAAACCAAACAAGAAGGCCCAAATCAAGAGAGAAAAACCCAAACAAGGAAATACAATATTTTATTCGCTAGCGGAGTTGCCAATTCTATTATGGTATAAAACACCCTAGGGTCTTGGTTGGAAACCCCAATAGATTGAAGGGCATCTACCAACAAGAAGCAAGCAAACACGTAGTCATAATGCATAAAATACTAAAGTGAGATGAAGAGAGAGTACCCGTAGGTCCTATGTTTGAACGTGTTCCCAGAGGGTTCAAACCTCTGCTTCCTCCAATGCTTCAAAACCTGCAACACATTCCAGAAAAGCATATATACTAACAATAGTTTAAAGCATCTTCAAGATATTAATGTTAGATCATGTAAAAATAAGGATGTGAACCATGAAATCATACATAATTATATCATAACATGAGTTAAAGCATAAAGATGATAATGTTCACGAACAAGAAAAATCTTTTTTATTGATAATTGCAAATAAATGTGGAAGAATATAACCTGATTTGACCACGGCTCCAAGTGAAACCTTCCTCTGGACCCATCCAGCCCAAGCCTCAATAATCCTCCCTCAAATGCATACAAATATATGTCATACAAAGGATATGAACATCTCTATGAGAAAACAAGGGTTTCCTATAGATGGGATTGTAGGAGGCATAGGGAAAAATCAGACTTTATTAGGGACCAATTTCCTATAATATCAATATCCTATATCTCTCCTCCCTTTAGGCCTTCCCATGAGGTGTATTTATACTACCCCAAAACAATTTTTTCAGTTGGGATACAGTTAGACCACTAGCTCCTGTAGGTGGGTTTCTGGTGTAACCCGTAAACCCCACCCAAAAAATAGGGATTTTTATATTTTTTCATATTTCAAATTATATATGTGGGTTGGGTATAGATGGACTTGCATGTGTACACACTTTTTTAAGGGCAGAGTTGCATATGGAATTTAAAATAATTGTTTTTAGTAAAATGACCAAGTCTAAAGGGAAAGGGATGCCTAAGGCCATAGCTCAAATCATCAAGTCTATAGGGGTGTTGAATGATGCTATAACACCCCACCACCCACAAATGTAAGCGTACACTTCCCAATCCCTTACACACTAGGGTGTGCACCTTATCTCTCATATGGGTGTGCATGTGCACACACATGCAAACCACCTATAAATACCCACCTTTACTCCCAAATTCCACCCTCATTTTCATGCAAGTGTGCATGTGCATACACATGCACATCACATAAAAATGCATGTCTTCACTCCCCACTTTATTAGAACCTTATTTTTCACCTCTGAGTCTACTTGAGGGACCTATTGATGATATTTTTACCAACACATTATTTCTTTCCCCTAGGAAACTAAGAATGAATATCTCATCACCCCTTGTTCACTAACAAGGAGTGACTCATCACTTCTTGCACCCTAGCAGAGAGTGATGGTTTCTTGTTGCAAAATTTCAACAAGTGATGACCTACCATAGCTTCTAAATTTGGTCTTTTATGAGGAGATTAGTTCAAATGATTTGGATTTCCTCATATAATGGACTTGGGAACTCGTATTTGGATTTGACTTCGCCGAGACCTAGGGGTGACAAATAAGGTTGTAACACACTCTCACTCTCATGAGGATGTGCATGTATGTGCTTTGGCATGTACATGCACACTCTCACCTGTTGTTTCCCACAAATACATCCACACCCTCTCTCCCACGAGGATGTGCATATATGTGATTAACACAAATATACACATGTAGACATATGTGCACTCATCAAATAAATCATGGAAGAATAGTTTGTTAAGCATCAAGTGTTCTAAGCATAACAACAATAATCCAATAAAAAAACTCACATGCACTAAAATGTATCATCCCTTTGGTCATCCTTGTCCAGCCAACAACCTTTATGTCCTAACACCAAGGTATTCAATGCCTACCACAAAGTCCAATTTAAGTGGTAGCTACCCTAGCACCTCATTTCATCGTTGATGGGAAAGGTTGGACAACACTTTAAAACCTCGTTAAAGGAGAGCCTAAAAAACATTATCTGCACCTAGGTTCCAAAGTTCGTGCACTTTAATAAGTCTCGCACATACTCAATAAATTGTGCATATACATAAAAGATAACAACCATCATCGACACCACTAGATAATAACAACATATAAAATACCATAAAAATAAATAAATAATGATAGAATCAAACCATTTTTAACAATTAAATAAAAATTATTGTCATTAAAATAAAACCTTATATATAAAATGTATATAATATATAAAAGCATGAAATGTTTTTCCTTTCGCTCCCTTTTCCATAAAAAATATATTCTCTTATAAAATATGTATGAGGCAAATAATATCAACATCACTTGCTTTGAATTTGATCATATAATACTTTGGGATGTTTGCATTACACTCTGGTTTATTATTATCCATGCCACTAGGATGATTTTACACATTTGATAATGTGTTCACCCTTCATGAAGCCACTGCTGACCAAAATTTAAACCAACAATGTGTAAATTCAACATTAGGGAGCAAAAATAATTTCTTTTTTGAATTTTTTAATTCTATTTATTTAGGTTGTGATTGGTGCACAGGGCTAAATTCTTGTTTAGCAATGATGACATTTTCCACCAAATTGTATGTTTGAGGTGTGTTTACATTATAAAAAGAATTAATTTATTTTTTGAAATTATTTTAATTTTAATTTTAGTTCATTTCATTGGTTGAAATGGCTTGGGTCTTATTTTTTCATCATTTCAATCCTGTCAAGTTTGCAAAGTTACAGGTACAACATGAGAAAAGACTGCAGCGATGACATCAAGGACATCAATAGTTTGAATTTTAGTATCTTTGTCACAGTCATAAATTTCCACAATATTCTTTGTGATCATTAGAATATTTTTCCATTATCGTTGAACTTTAGAGACATACATGACACCCTAAAATCATAATATCATAATTTATTTTATTTATCTACCTCTCTTCATTATTTTTTGCAAGGAATGTGGAAGTAGTGGGGAATCATGGACATTTATATCGCAACAGTGACGAGCCTTCATGACCATTGTACATGTTAGCGCTGGAATCAACACTTGGATTGTGACAAGTGCCTAACCAGACACATCTTAAGCTCAAGGTATTTTCTTACAGGTGGATTAGGTTTTTTAGAAAGTGGTTGGAACTTATACACACTGAAAGGGATTTTGAGAAAATAATAATCTCTCACACATATGAGGGCACTGGTGTATGATGTGGTAGCAAAATTGATTTTGTAGCTTTATAGTTAAAAGAATGGAAGATAAATAGTGGATATGTAAAACATAATCCCACTACTAAGAGTAAAGGGTGACACAAATTCTAGATTTGAAATGTATAGTGAAAAAATGTTTTAAAATAATTACAAGAATCTCACTCTATATTTAAGAATCCCATTACAAGGAATGCTTCCAAGTAACATGAACTCATGAATCAGGAATGCTTGATAAATCAAGACTGAAAAAAACAAATTAATCATGCATGCTATATCAAAAGACTTATAAGAACATGAAACAAGATTTAATTCTACCCCAAGGAATGCTTATGGACAATTTTAAATTCATACTGAACTAGGAAAGCTTGAAATAAGACTTATAAAAACAGATCAATATGTCTTGGAGGTTCATAAGACTGATAAAATTATGAGATAAAAATTTCATATTAAATCTAGAAAGATAGATAAAGTATGTAAAAACAGAAGGGAAAACAATACACACACCACATAGTTTGTGAGTCCTCAAGAGTGCAACTGGATATATTATCAACTCAGAAATATTCAACACAGTATACAATAAGTTGAAAAACCCATGAACCTCTTTTATTCCATGCTTTACGTATCATATATACAATAAGATGTTATGTTGAAGCTTCCACAAAAATCGCAAGTGTATTTTAAATACTTAATTACGATCTTCCACATATAGTGAAGCTTATCTTAAACATAACAAAAAAGTAGTCTGAAATACAATGAAGACAAAACATGACAATATGGAGCTCAAAATGGCTGAGTTGAGGTGGCTAGGTGCTCCTCGTTTTCTGGAAAAACTGCCTCCACAAAAAGTGCAACTGCCAACTAAAAGGACACCTAGACCTTTATCTGCAAAAGGGTAGAAGTAACCAACTAAAATGACATCTGGAAAATAGCTTGACTGGATGACACTTCGTAAAATACCATTACAATTGAGGTTGCATTCTCTTTATCATAATTTAGTGTCATTATTTTGAAAATAGAACCAAAAAGCAACCTTTTCTCCTTCTTATACAAAATCCAAAAATAATAGCTACTTTCTGGGTTGCATGTAAAACCAGATTTTCCGGAAAAGATAGCTATATCTGAAAATACTATGTATAAGCCAAAAATAACATTATTCTTCAAATTTTCATGGTATTTTCTATTCAATCATCAGAGATCTAGTATAGAAGCAAAAATCCTGATAGCTTCTGCCTTGGTTACCCTTTTGTTTGACTTTCTCTTCTGTACTTGCTTTTTCTGCTAAGCCTTCTTTAAAAAACGGTTACCATCCTGCTGCTTGGAACTGATAAACGAATAAAGCTAGGCTATAGTTGGTTATTTTGCAGTAGTGGTCTCTGAAACTTTGCTAAACAAGGAACAAAAACCCTCCAAGAAGCCCTAACTGATGGCACTTGGTAACAAATTGTTTTGTTGGAAGATAAAAACGTTTTTTTGTAGCTATCACAAGAGTAAACGAAGACAGAGCTCTGCATTCCCTAAAACTCGGTGAGAGGGAGTGACACGAAACCAAAATGATTTAAACTTTGCTGCCAAATCATTTCACCGAACCTTTCACTCTATTAGAGTATTAACTAATAGCTTACGCATACCTCATCCTTGATATATTTCACTTTAATGAGTAACATTAGATTTTACTAGCCTTAGCAAATAAAAAAGCCAACTCCTTTTAATAAATCCTCCAATTAGAAATAGCCACCTTTCATCAAGGTAATACCTCTTATTTTAGCAAACCTTAAATATTCAAAGAAAAGTATATTTTCACCTGAGTAATGCATCTTTTTATCTCCTTGTACATATTTTGCAGGAAATAGTTGCTTACTCGGTTTTCTTGTAAAACCAGATTTTCTGAATAAAATAGTCGCCTCTCTAGGAAAAGTACCTATTCCTGTATTATTCCTAAAATAAATGATGACTTTGACATTTTTTTCTTTAACCTTGGATATAAATATCACGGTGAATGAATAAGACTTCTCAAGCTAAACCCATGATCTTAACTACTTAAAGCAGTTAAAAGACTGAGAGAATTTACCTTAATAACTCTATGACACAACAAACTATTAGACTCAAAATTCTTTTGGATTTTGGTTAAAAAATGATAAAAACTAATACATTTTAACCCTCCATGGCCTTCAACCATAGGTTAGGAGACAAGAGAGGATCAAAGACACAACTTACAATGATGACCAAACCTTGATTTTTTTTGAAAAAGCACAGTGCTAACAGTACATATTAATTAATATTTCGTTTATTTTCTTTGGATCTATTTTTGGGGAGTGAAAGTTCTCATTAATGCTCTATTGTTCCATAAACCAAATATTTACCACATCATCTATATCGTATGGAGCGGGTCCCAATGGAGCAGTTGGCATTGTCGACCTCGACTATGAGGTCGGAGGTCGTACCTTGCAAAATGTCACCACACAATGACTTCTTATGAACCCTGACTATGTTGACTATGGCCCACTTGAGATCAGGGTCAGACTTGGTCCTCTTTTCCATTATTCGCTTGCACCCAACTCTGATGGCTTGGGATCAGAGGTCGCTCCTCGTCCCACTATACCATTGTTTCCATTGATGATATGTGCGCTCTATGTCTCTGAGATATGCAAACGCATATAATCCATCTGTAAACCATGACTCCCATGAACCCTATCATATACTGCATACAGGATGACCTCTCCTTCTCTTTCATCTTAGCTACAATGTCTTTGGAACTAATTTTGTTTTTCTTGTTTATTTGGATTACTCTCGAAATCAAAGATGGAGGCGCAAATGTGGGTATGATAGACATGAATCCTACCAAAAATTTATTACTTTTTTTTAGCCTATGGAGAATACAAGGCATCAACCATCGTAATCTGAGCTAGTAAATATACCTTGCGTCTGGATTTCTGGCCTTATACGAATGTGTAACAATAAAATTCTTTGTAATATGTAAACTTCATTTTCACTTTCTTTTTTTGACTACAGTATCATCTTCTATTCCTTTTCCAAATCTATATTGAATTCATATTAGACCAAAGCCAACCCACATATTAAAAAAAATTGGTTTAACTATGTGATGTTGTTAATATAATGGTATAAACTTTGTTTTCATGCAAGACATGATTGAATTTTGAATATATTTTTTTATAGAGATTTTGTCCTTATTATTGGTTGTCATTTTCATTTTCTTTTTATAAAATTTGAATATTGAAAATGAGATACCAACAATCAATATCAAAGTTATTGCAAACGAGACACATGCCCTTCATTGTATAATGGGCCAACATGACAAAGAGCACCAAAATACCAAAGCATCTAGTGACAGAAAGTACAATATTCTTTCATTGTTTCCACAAGAAATATTAAAAATCGGTATAGCTAAAAGATGGCTTTGGGAAGTGATACTCCCATTTGGCATCAAATTGACCCAATTTATTTGGACCTTTTTCCTTGGATCTCTGGTAGTGATACACTAAACAAATAATATAACGAATTATATAAACTATAGTTCTCAATTTTTTGAGGTACTTGATTTTTATTTTCATTGACAATCCTAGCCTATCTTACCTCAAATCTAATTCATATACAAAGCCATTCACTCTGCCATTCACCCACAAAATTCAAGAAGTGGTTATCCTCCTTGGAATTTTAAGTTGGTCTTACATTTGTGCTTTATGCTAGTGTGTTACCTATTAAAACAAAAAAAACCCATTACCAATCAATTGTGAGCTTTTATCGTTCCTTAAACATAATTGAGGAGTCTGTACCAACATAACCTAGAACTGGGGCACTGAGTTTGCACAATTATTTAATTTTATGAGTGTTGCTTCACACAACTCTCTAAATTAATTGTGAATTACCAAGTCATTTTTTTAAATGAATATATTTTTAGATTAATTGTCAGATCATTTAGAAAATTTTAGCATTAGATGAAATTTCAGCCTAAAAGTGGTATCCTAAGAAAAAATAATAAAATAATAATTGAAATAATAAAATAAGAGTTATGAAATTTGGAGGGAAAAGAAGAAAACTACTTTTTTTTAATTGTATTTTCGCCTTATCTCCCTATAGGTTTACTCAAATTTCAAGAGTAGACACTCATTAGATGCGGAATTAAATTCCACATCCAATGATTCCCCATTATGCATACTTTTTAGAAGGCCCACCTTGATTAAAATTGTAGATACATTAAAAAACGTGTTGAAACACTTTTCTAATGCATCTGCAATTTTTATCAAGGTGGGTCTTCTCAAAAGTATGCATAATGGGTACTCATTGGATGTGGAATTTGATTTTGCATCCAACGAGTGTCTACACTTGAAATTTGAGTTAACCTATATGGAGATAAGTCAAAAATACAATTAAAAAAAAACAGTTTTTCATCTTTTCCCTCCAAAATATTTACATGTACCTATTTTTAAATTTAAAGCATTTTGATTAGTTTAGATATTATGACATGGAAATTACATGAAAATTTTCATGGACACTTTTATGCTAAAATTTCCTCTAATGTGGATTACTTGACCTCCATTTCGGGCACCTCGATATCGCAAATTCTGCAATTTAGATGTGTAATTCCATCCATGCAATGCTCTGTCCTCATTGTTTCCACACCTTCATTAAGACCCATATGAATGGAAATTGGAAAGCCCGACTAAACTAATGGCCAGGTCCTATGGGGTTGGGATCTTTCCTGTTTTTCTTCCTTGTACTTGTTACCTTTAACACCCGACTTCTGAGTAGATTTTGGACCCACAATGCAGAGGTTAATTCATTTTATATAAGGCTATGACCCACTTGAGGTCAGCTCCAACTATGAGGTCGAAGGTCAATCTATTCTCCTTTAGTCTCAATCTTACACACTCTGACCGATAGTGACCCGAATTCACCGAAAATTAATTGTTCAATGTCAATCCCCTTTGATTTTGGCCCTCACTTAATTAATTTGATGACCTACCTTGCTAGGGATTCATGTGTTTACATGTTTGACTCCTTCGAGTACCATATGTTGATCATGGTTCCTTAACTTTTAAATGCACTTGGATGGTTCCAAATTTTCACCCAAGACATCACCTTTGGTCTATTCACCTTTGTGTGTAATTGATAGTAGACCCGAGAGTTACATAGCACCCATATCTCTACTTAATAACAACTCTCTCATCTATTCCCTTTTTCATCGCATGTTCATATTATATAGGTATATAATATTTTCCGTGGGCTTGTGCTTTTAAAACCTTGTCTTATATGTATGACATTCCTTGCATCCTCCTCGAACATTCAGGTGTTATGTTTCAATGAAGCAATTCGAAAGTTGGCCCTGACATGGAGTCGAGGGGTCAAGCCTTATTTATTCCTTGTGGCTTCAACTACGCACCAACTTCTTATGAACCCCAACTACGTTGGCTATGGCCCAATTGAAGTCGGATCTGAATGTGAGCTCAGAGATCAGCGTGTCCTCGTTGAGTCTCCACCTTACACACTCTAACAAATAGTGACCCAACTTAACCAACAATTGTTTGTTCAAGTCAATGTGCAAGCCATTGAGAGTTGTTGACCTTGGAAACTTAACAAAGTGGAAGGTCAATGTAATAAAGTATTTGAGAACTTGGTTTATTTTCAAGGTGGAATTATGCAGCTTTCGTTTGGTGTGTCAAACATAAAGAAGTTAAAATACTTGAAGTATGAGCCCCACAATTTGACTCTACCTAAGAAAAGTCTCCTTCACAATATTTGAAGCTTCATTCCTTTCGTTCATTTTTATCAAAAACTTTGAATCTAATTTTGTTATGGTTGTCACAAATCAATTGCGTGATTTGTAGATGCCATCAAGCCTCCAAATAGAACATTAGAGAAATTTTGAGGTCTAAAATGAGCCTCCTAAGGAATATTATAAAATAATAGTGAAAATATTAAAATAATATTAGAATACATCATCAAATTTTAGAGGGAAAAAAAAACTAAATTTTCAACTTATATTTTCAACTTAACTCATATGGTTTTACTCAAATTTCAAGTGTGGGAACTCATTGGATGTAAAATTTAATTTCTCATCCAATGAGTACCCGTGTTGCATGCTTTCGATGGACCATGGTACACAAAAAATGGGAAATACATTAAAAACATGATTGCAATCATGTTTTCATGTATTTCTCATTTTTTGTGTAACAAGGTCCATTAAAATTATGCAACATGGGTAATCCTTGGATGATGAATTAAATTTTGCATCCAACGAGTGCTCCTGCTTGAAATTTGAGTACAACTATAGGGAGATAAGTTGAAAATACGAGTTGACAAAGTAGTTTATTTATTTATTTTTAAATCTTTTTACTTTTTTACTCAAAAAATGGTGAATCATCCCCCATGGTTGACATCATCATCTTGAATCCTATTGGTTCTTATAAAGTTGATTTTGGTTGCACATTTTTGTTTTGAGACCCATTTTTTACCTCAAATTTTCTCTAATGTTTTATAGAAGATTGCAGTTTCCTGCTTTCCAAATCTCTTCTACATGTCTCCAACAACTTGGGAATTTGAGAGTACTGAGATTGATCAAATCACAATGTTGGAAAAATTGTCTGAATGGATAGGTGATCAAGTAAAATGTTTGCAAGAACTCCCTCTTTCACATTGCAAATCTCTAGAGGAACTATCGACATCACTTTCAAGTATTCAGTCTTTAAGATTATTGAGAATGGATTATTGTTCAAGTTTGAGGGAGTTTCCAAAGAAGGTTTCAAATCATCAATCTTCAAAAGTATTGAGAATGGATTATTGTTTGAGTCTGGGGCACTTGGAAAAATATTTTGGATCATTGAAGTCATTACAGGAGGTTAATCTGCAGGGATGTTTGAACTTGAGACAACTGGAAGAAGATTTTGGATAGTTAAATTCTCTGCAAAAACTTGATTTAAAAGGAAGTACAGACTTAAAAGCACTTCCCAGTAATTTTGAAAAGTTTTCATAATTGAGATTATAGGATTTATCCTTTAGTGAAAACTTGGAAGCTCTTCCTAATGGCTTGGGAAACTTATCATCCCATGTAGCACTATGTTTCAAAAAATTTCATAAACTAAGAAGTATTCCGCACTCTATTGGACAATTAAAGCTCACGACCCCATTCATGGACATTTGAGATGAAATTATAAAAACCATATTTATATTATTATTTCCAATCATTTAACTCAATACTAAAATAAATTTATATATATAATAATTATTTAAAACAAAATTCAGAAATCTTTATGAAAATAAAAGTTAATACAAAAGTCAAACCCGTGTACAAATATTAATAGTTCTAGATTCATATACCTTTGTTCAACGAGAAGAAAGGAGGAGGGAATTAATTTTATTGAAAATTTTTAAGAACATAATTAATTATACATTTTTTTTTTTAATATATTTATTAAAATTTTAAAATTAATAAGAAAAAAATAATAGAAAATATATTCTAAAATAAAATAGATGGGAGTATGGTTGTGAGAATTCAATAACAATGGATTGAAAATACAAGTTGTTGATTTTTAAATCATTTCAATATTAATTTTTTTAATTATTTATGGTTTCTTGTTTTTTAGTTATTCATATTTTAAATTATTAATGGTTAAATGAGAAACTTAATTATTTTATGAAAGTTTATTGATTGCAAATACAAGTGGTTGATTTTTAAATTATTTCAAAATTAATTTTTTTAATTATTTATGGATATTTGATTTTTTAGTTATTCATATTTTAAATTATTATTGTTTAAGTGAGAAACTTGATTATTTTATAAAAGTTTATTGATTGGAATATAAGTTGTTGACTTTTAAATCATTTCAAGATTAATTTTTTTAATTATTTATGATTCCTCATTATTGTTTAAGTGAGAAACTTGATTATTTTATAAAATTTTATTGTTTTTTCATTCATCTTAAAAGTTTAAAAATATGTAAAGAATATATATTAATATTTTTAAATAATTATAATATATTAAGATTATATTTTCAGATTTATTCAAATATTATATATATATATTGAAAATAAATGATAATGTAACATAATATATATATATATATATATATATATATATATATATATATATATATATATATATATATATATATATATATATATATATATATGAATGATAGGGTAGTATAAAATATCATGAGAATCTTCATGTATTGGGAATATGCATATGTTACAATAAATTGATGATATATTATAATAATAAATCTGTTTTTATAAATTATGCAACTTTTTCAATATAATTATTGAAAATGAAAAGCAAATTAATTTTAATAACTTTATCAATAAATTGTATAACATATTTCAATTCTCTTTTCTAATAATTTATTAGTCAATTTTCACAAAAATATTAGAACATTTTCACTGTTATTATTGAAAGTGAAAGATATAATAATTTCAATAGTTGTTAATTAATCTCATGACTATTTTGAAATGAAATGATACAAAAATATTTAAGCATATTGAAAAATGGATATGATATGATAAATGGATTACAATGCCCTTTAATTCTCCCCTACAATAATTTAGTAAAAACCTTTGATAGCAAAATAAAATGAAAAAAAAAAAAACCACATCCATGCATGTTGTTTTTATTACCTTTGTCTAGCCACATATAATGCAATCATGAATTATCTTGCCATTTTAATTGTATTTTTTATTAACATAAAGTTGTATGTATTTATTGTTTTTTAACTCTAATTTAACTATATTTAAATTAAGCAAGAGTAGCTACTCTATAGTCCTTGTTCAAATATACAAACTAGTTCATACATTTCATAATTCAGTAATTAAAGTAAATGACACCAATACTAGCTATGCTGCCTTGTTTATACTCTGTAATGCTTGTGATAAGAAGACATATTAATTTTACAAAAGAATCCTAATTTTTATATTTTAGAAAGATTATTTATTAAACATATGAAAATCAAAAAACATAAATACATTAATAATAAAAATGGATTTTCAATACAATTTTATTAAAACAAATAAAATATTTATTTATTTTTTTAATAATTATAAAAAATTATATGATTTAATAATATATTAATTATTTGTTTTATAATTATTATATTTATAAAATTATTTATAGTATATATAATAAAGAATATTTATTTTCAACAATTAAAAAATGAAAATTATAACAAAAAAATAATATATTATAAAAATGATGATGATTAATGTCCATTAAGATTATAATTGGTTTATTCAGCCTTAAAAAGATAAATATTACTTAGTTTTTCTATCTTTTTTTTTATATCAAAAAAGCATTCTAAAATTACCATATTTTTTATGAATTAGAAAGTTAGGAGGTTAGTGGTATAAGAGGTATTTTGAAATTGAATTCTAATCTGTGTGTAGGTAGTGAATTTTAAAAGAAAGTGTGTTTGTGATTCAATAATATAAGCATCACAGGGATGATAGAATATTTTGTAAAAAATAGCTTTGAGAGAAAATCACATATGTTCAGGACAAGATGAGAAATCACATCAAGGAGACCAAGTTAAAAAGATGGAGAGAACATCCAACCAGCCCTTAAGGAATAGCAAATAAATTAAAATATTATATTATATTTTAATTTAGTTTAGTTTAATTAGTTAATAATTTTAATTTTTTAATTAAAAGATATTTTAAGGGAGTATAATTAATAAGGGAAAATTAGGGTTCAAGAAATATTATTAAAAACAAAAAAAAGTGAATAAGAATATTACTAATATGTAATTAGAAGGATATAAATAAATTAATCTAATAATGATTCTATGAATCGATATATTATTTAATTTTTATATAAACTTAAATTTTGTTTATTAGTTGGTATGTCTTATTATTATATTTATTATTTTATTGTAAAATATATTCGTAATAATGAATCTATTCTTAGTATTTTATAATATAAAAATATTTTTATTAATCTAATATTAGTAGTTTAATTTATCAAATTTCATAGGTTGAGGGAGCTTTTATTTTTATGTATAAAAAAAATAATAAGAATAAGAGCTAATTAAGGGATTTAAAAAAAAAAAAAAAAAAAAATTAAAATAATAATAATAATAATAAATGAATGAATAAATAAAATTAAATAAATAATAATAATAATAAATAAATAATATAAAAAAATGGGGAAGGGGCGCAGAGGCTAAACCCTAGGATGAAGGGTCAGGATCCAACATCTACTAACACTCCATCCATCATCTCTATTCAGGTTAACAGACCTTTTCTCGATTTCTAAAGCTTCCCTTAACATACAGTGATGAAAATGGTCTATCTTAGCAATCACCTTAGCTTCTTCTATGCAAATTTGATGCTTCGTCTTTTCTGCGTGTTCTGCTAAGACATAGGAGCGTGACCTACCATGCTTAAGGTCTACCACATGCTCATGAATCCTTTGATTGATGGAACGGCCAGTTTCACCAATGTAAGGAGCCCCACAAGAGAAAGGAATTAGGTAAACACCTTTACCATCCCTAGGGTTTATCAGATCTTTAACCGACCTTAGAGAACTCTGAATAGTATGGAGGGGCTTGAAAGTCGATGAAACATTATGTTTCTTAAGGATCCTAGCGATCTTATCAGTAGTCCCTTGAATTAAACTAAATTAAAATATAATTAATATTTTAATTATTTATATTTTTCCTTCTCTCACTCAAACTAGTTGTTATTCCTTAAGGGCTAGTTGGGTCCTCTCTCCATCTTTTTAACTTGGTCTCCTTGATCTTATTTCTTATCTTGTCCTAAATATGAACCACACTTGTTGGTTCGAAACGCGTCGACTATTCACGATCATATGTGATTTTCTCCGAAAGCTATTTTTTACAAATTATGGATCACAGAAGCCAAATTCCAAAAAATGATAGAATATTGTTTTCCATGTTGTTTTGGGAATTTTCCAACGCCTAATTTAGCTTTTCTTATGTAGCTTATGGGATTTGGTTTGTATTTCAACAATGTTGACTTTCTTCTTTGTGTTAGTCAAAACTAAAATAGACTTTTGATCTTTTAGATTAGGTACTTTTGATATTCTAGATTAGGGTTGACCACTGCTTATTGCATCTTAAATTCCTTTTAATTTATTAATTTTTATTCCTATATTCCCCAATAATTTATCCAAGGCTTGATGTCTTAATGTCATCCTCACTTAAGCCATTAGGGGTTATGGCTAGATTTGGAAGAAAAAATTGGGGAGCCTCTTCTCATCCATTTTGTTCATCTGGTTCTTGTACATTAAATGCCTAATCATGGTTGTGCACTCAATGGGGGAGAGACTTTCCTCTATGAGGAAGATATGATAGGGTGTATTTCTTTTAATATTAAGATTATAAACTATAAATTCTTTTGGATTTGATTTATCCTTCTCCATGATTCTCTAGAAACACCACATCCCTAAATGTCATATCCATATAAGATAATAGGAATGACAAGAGTATGAAATATGATTTTTTTTCTTATCCCACAATCAAAATCATGCTAATTTACATTTATATTCAAGCACATAATAAAATTTCCCCCCTCCACTTATCATTTTTTCAATACTAGCGTTCCAATTGAGTTTATGATGAAGGTTGATTCCAAAATATTTGTATGATGGGACTTTCTTCAAATTATTATTATCATATATGATAGTGTCATAACTAATCTTATGGGATTTGATTATCATAACCTCTCTTTTTTTTATGTTCACATTCATACCCATACTAAAGCACAAGTCCTTTAGGATTCTTAAGTGATTATTAATGTCATAGAGATTATATGCCATAAGAACAATATTATTAGCAGAAAGCATAATTCCTTAAGGATTATTGGGTGATTATTATGGCCATAAGGATTATATGCCATAACAACAACATCATCAACATAAATAAGAAGGATGATGACTATACCACCAAGAGTTGGATCAATATAACTTTCTATTTTCAACCAACATTCTAACTTATCAATGTAAATGTCAAAGAGAGTATGGGATATGGGATAACCTTGTTTGACTCCTATATTACAATTAATTTGTTCCGACTAAGTTTCCCTAAACTTGACATTGACACTTCATATAACCTTACAATAACAACTCTTAGTTGATAAGGATGTTTTAGCTCTTCTAACTTGTCCCAAATTTATATACAATTATTTTGTGTTAAATGCAATATACTCTCACATATGCATTATATGCTTAAACATTGTGTATTAAATTCAAATATTTTGAAATTGTTTCCAAAATATTAATTTAATTATAAAACAAGGAGATGATAGGGATTTGACCTCTATGGATATCTAGAATATTTATAGTAGTATACAAAAATCAATCAGTGAGATTTATATTCAAAGAAGTTATGCCCTTTTTACCCTTTTAATTAAATTGATTAATTAAAAAATGCCATATGACATTAATCAATTTAATTAAAAGGGTAAAAAGGACATAACTACTTTGGAGATAAATGCCAGATATTGATTTGTGTACACTATTATAAATTCTAGAATATTGGTGGAGGTTAAATCCATATCATCCACTTATTTTATAATTAAATTAATATTTTGGAAACTATTCCAAAATAGACACTCCTATCATGCCGATAGGAGTGTCTATTATGGAATAGTTTCCAAAATATTAATTTAATTATAAAATAAGTGGATGATAGGGATTTAACCTCCACGAATATTCTAGAATATTTATAGCAGTATACACAATTCAATAGCTTGGATTTATCTCCAAAGTAGTTATATTCTTTTTACCCTTTTAATTAAGTTTATTAATTAAAAATATGTCACATGAATAAGTGTTATATGAAGTGATTTATGGTTTTTGGGATATGTGTATTGATAAGCCACTATGTTGGCCCATGATATTGAAACAAAGTCTATTTACAAATTTAGAATCTCCTCGATAAAGTGGGTGTATATCTCCATGGTTAAGAATCATGTTCCATGTTTTTTTAAATGCATATATGTTTAACTTATATATTAATTATTTTTACCATCAATAATAATTTAAAATAAATTAATAATTTTTTTAAAAACTTAGCAATGCTACATGTATCATGAAGTAAGTATTTTGATGTCTATCAAATTTTAATTTATATAGTTGTGGTTAGAGTTCAAATTGAAGTCATCATTATCCTTCAAGAACTCTCTAGCCCATCATCGAAGAGTTGAAACTAACAGAGAATGTTTGTTTCACAGTTGTGTGAGTGTCCTAGATTAGAGTTAGTTCTTATTTTCTAGGAGATAGTTTTGATCTCTCAAAATTGAATATAAACTTATATATTTATGATTTAATGATTAATTGATATAGCATACTGCTTGGGCAGTCTCCAGGTGTAGCTTACTCACCTGTGAGCAGCTAGTTTGCAGTGTGTAATTCTCATTTCAGTTTGGTCTTTCCATTTTTAACATGGTATCAGAGCTTTGGTGAGCCTTGGTGGCTGAGTTGGGTCTGTGGAGATCCTTGGTGACTGAATTGAGCCTTGGTGGCTGAAGAGACCTTGTGGCTAAGATTGGAGAGTGTGTAAGCCATGGTTGCTGAGAGACTTGGTGGTTGGTTCAATTGCCTTTGTGTCAGAGCGCTGAAATTTTTGAGGAGCCTAATCAACACTGTTTTTTAGGGTCAAACCCGTGCTGATCAACATTGGTTTTAGGGATAAAAATCGCTCTGATCCACAAAAATTGCACTGAATTCCACCAGTGTGACCCATAAGCGTGGATTCGATAGGGAATACCCACACTGGTGTACCTTTATTGGTTTTTTAAAAGTGGCTGAGATCGAAAGTATCTATGTTGGTGGTTTTGTCCAGTTTTTTTTAAGGTTGTCAACTAGAATTGGATCCGTAGTATCCAGATCTGAAGCAATTGAGGGATCTAGAGATAGATCCATAAATTGACTAGTGAAGGATCTGGTGTTGGAGTTACATATCAATTGTTAGAGGATCTTGAGGTGGATCTGTAGATCGATCTTGTCACAATGAATAATCACATTGCAAAGGCATACCTTAATGAGAGAAATAAGCTTGATGGGTCAAATTACGCCAACTGGAAGTTCATGTTGCAGACATTACTTGAGGGTTCGAGTGTGTGGGCAATTGAAATGGGGATGAAGCAAAGCCGACTGCAGCTGGTGGCGCTGCAGCCACATCAATTCAGGATTGAGAGAAGAGGGAAAATAAATCGAAGGTTATGTTGAATATGTCAGTAAAAGACAGTGTAATCCCTCACATCTGTGAATGCAAAATTGTTCATTAGGGGAATTTTGAGGTCTAAAATGGGCCTCCTAAGAAAAGTGTACAACAAAAATAAAATTTTTAAGAACCAATAGGATTCAAGATGATGATGTCAACCATGGGGGATTATTCACCATTTTTTAAGTAAAATGCTAAAATGATTAAAAAATAATAAAATGATAAAATTACATTTTCAACTTGTATTTTCAACTTATCTCCCAAATTTTTTACTCAAATTTCAAGCAGGAGTACTCTTTGGATGCAAAATTTAATTCCTAATCCAAGGAGTACCCATGGTGCATACTTTCGATGGACCCTGCTACATGAAAAATGAGAAATACATAAAAAAAAAAACGTGATTGCAATCACATTTTTCATGTAGCAGGACCCATCAAAAGTATGCAACATGGGTACTCCTTGGATGAGGAATTAAAATTTGCATCCAACGAGTAATCCCACTTGAAATTTGAGTAAAAAATTTGGGAGATATGTTGAAAATATGAGTTGAAAAGTAGTTTTTTTTTCATTTTTTCCTCTAAAATTTGAGGATGTAATCAAATCTTATTTTATTGTTTCCACTATTATTTTATAATTCCCTTAGGAGGCCCATTTTAGACCTCAAAATTCCCCTAATGAATGAAATTTGGGTGACACTCAACGATTTGTATCAAACTAAAAATACAAATCGCATGTTGTTTCTGAAGATAAATATTTTTTCCATCAGAACGGAGGATAAATAATCTGTTGTTACGTTCATCTCATGGATTAAAGAACTGAGAGACAATTTGAGTGACATTGGGGAGAAAGTGTCCAATACAGATCTTGTTACAATTACCTTAAACGGTATGACTGAGGATTATCAAATGTTCATTACAAGTCTTGCGGAAAGGGAGAAAGATCCCACTTTTGAAGAATTGATAGAGATTTTGATGCAGGAAGAAGAGAGGCGTATGAATCTAAAGCCCCAGAATGTAGATCTGGTGTTGGTGGCGAAGAAATCTTTTTTCAAAGGGAAACTAGGAGGAGGACAGAAGAGCGGTGGTCTATCTCAGAAAAATTGATTTCAAGGTATGTCATATGCTAGAAATGATTAAGGAATTAAGTGTTTTTACTATGGAAGAATTGGTCATATTTCTAGATATTGTTATAAAAAGAAGACTGATGAAACTAGACATAGACATAAGAGGCATACATGTAATTTTATTTGGGAAGATCAGAATCATGATCTTAAATTATTTGTTTCTAATGTTTCTCTTTCTGTTGAGAACAATGAGGCTGAAACTTTGTTTGTATGACAAGTAATAAACATTGGTATGAAAAATTTAAGGAGACCAACAATGGTGCTAACATCTACCTTAGAGATGACAAAGCATATCAAATTAAAGGGTATGGAGATATTCATGTGACATTGCCTAATGGTAATATCAGGCGCATCGAGAATGCCATGTATGTACCTGGTATTAAAAAGAGTTTGATCTTTGTCTCCATGATTGCAGATCAGAATTTAAAGCTATATTTTTTCAAAACTTACTGTGTTATAAAGGATTTGTTAGATCAGCAGAAGTCGATCGCATAAGGAGTACGAGTTGGTGGCCTTTATAAGTTGAATGTGACAAACATGCCACATCAAGCTTTAACTTCAATGACTATGACAATAGAGAATATTTGGCATCAAAGGTTTAGTCACATCAACCTTCGTGATTTATTTATTCTACAGAAACAAGGTATGGTTGATGGACTTCCAGTTTTAAAGAACAAACGTATTGATTGTGAAGGTTGTGCACTTGAGAAAATGCACAGGGATGAATTTCCCTCTAACTTAAATAGGAGAAAGAAAGATATACTCAAACTTGTGCATACTAATATATCTGGACCCATATAGACAAGGGCCTTAGGTGGAGCTTATTATTTCTTGTTATTTGTTGATGGCTGCACAAGATATTATTGGGTATACTTTCTTAGAAGGAAAATTCATGTTTTCAAATATTTTAAAGAGTTTAGAAATATGGTTGAAAAGAAGATAGGGAAAGTCATCAAAATTCTCCACTCAGATCAAGGGGGAGAATACAGGCTTGGAAACTGTTAGCCCCCCTATAAATTTTTGACAAGCAAAACAGGGGGCTAAGATTGTTGTTGAGACTTCAAGGAATGCATTTCCCTTGCAAACACATCATCCTTGAAGCCTCTTTGTGTCTTTGTCCTTTGATAAGAGCCCCTCTGCTGACTCCCATTATAAAGCCCCTCTGTTTGTGAAGAAATGCCCGAAGGCTTTCTTTCCCCTTTATTTCACCCTCACCTAGCCTCTCTCCTAGTCCCCCTTGTCTCCCCCTTCTATTTCCCTTCTTACCTCTCAAATCCCCTTAAAATTCTTCCCCTAACCTTTGTTGGCCATTTTCCTCCCTTGCTCCTCTATCGTTCCCTTCCTTGGCCTTCAAATTCCATTTAAATGGGCCAAAACCCACTTCCCGACCTTGTAATAAGGCTTAGCCCCTTCCGCTGCGCCCTTAGCCCCTTTTCTTCCATACGCCCGCACCCTGGAACCAAGTTTTAAACCCTTTGACGCCTAGCGCAAAGCGCAGATCGAAGATTTCAGTTTTTATTTAAAACGCCCATCGCGTTTTTCATTTTTGCGATCTGCGCTCATCGCACTTTCCAACTTTGTGATCTGCGCTCATCCCAATTGCATCCATCGCAAAGCGCAGAGCGCAGATTTCTGTTTAGTGCACTCTCCACCGTCGCATTTTCCACCTGTGCGATTTGCGATCCGTACCATCGGGTCCCACGTCCACCGCTCCGCTCCATTTTTTTTTCATGTTTTCCTATGTAAATTGCTCAAATGGTAACATTTGAGTTTTTGCACTATTGACGTTTCTCCGCCACTATTCGTTATGTCCACCGCCCCCAATGCGCCGCCCCTGTTCCTCAGGGCCTCCAAAGCATTTCCTCCGCCACCACTGCTGGGATTTGTAATAGGTGTATTATATTATACAGGCAGCACAAGAGAGGCCAGTTCAGCGGCCAAACGAGACAGCAGAGACAAATTTGAGGGATTTAAGCCTGTAATTGGGGATTGAAAGTGCTAATCCCGTGATCAAAGGATTAAGGCTCAGTTTGAAGACTAATGAGCGCACCGGCAAGTCATAACTGCGCTACCTAACAGCAGAGTACTCTTCTCTCAGAAGTGTACCTTCCTACAAGAAATCTCCATGCCTCCTCGATCCCATAAGAAAGTTAATTGCACTGACAGAGCTTCATTAAAGACTGTCTGAGCAGCAGTAATGGAGGTATGGAGAGGTCCGCAGACTTTAAGCCAGTTAACCATATTCAGAAGGCAGCGCAGAGCTCCAGACAGTCGAGAGGATTACAAGGAACATATCAGAGGTCAATCATGACCTGACAGAGATCTCCGAATAGCCTACAGAGTACACACAGTGCTACAGAAAGCCATTAAACAGTATGGGCGTGAACACTTCCACCATTCTGTCTTAATGAGACTCATTTAATTTGTATCTACTCCTGTGTTATTCATTTTCCTATAATAATTCCCGAGAACATAATGTAAAGGTTGTTGTTTAGTTGTTGGGCATTTACCGTTAGAGGGATTCATTCTGACTATTAGAACAATCTTGGGAGGGAGTAGCAGAGTAGTTGTATGTAATAGACTGGGGGGAGAAGTCTGGATTGTAACAGCCATTGGGCTTATTGTACATGACTGGTATTGCATCGATTAATCAAAGCACATTTCACAGGATCCTGGTCTATTACTATCGGTGATGTTTTTCTTACTTTGTTTATTACACTTCCATATTGTTTCATTGTTCTTCTGGGCTTGCATCAGAATAATGGTATAGGATTCACCCTTGTTAGGTGCCCTATGCTGTCTGCTCTCCTTGCCTTCGATGTATATCATGAAATGTGTTATCAGGGTGGTTTACTTAATTTAACCAGTGTAGTGGATGTTATTGCCTGCTCTCTGATGTATGAATTAAGTGAAGCTGTTCTTAGATGTTCTTGTTGGGTTTAAGCTGGAAGGTTTGGGAACACTGGGGATCAGAGTTAGCCCTGTCCACTAGGATCCTTGCGCGGCCAGCTGGCCCTTCTAAGATCCCTTCTGTTAAACTTATCTCTGTTTTTCCCTTGGAGTTGCTAAAGCAGACCTGGAGTTAAATGACCTCTGGTCCGATCTATAAGCTGCCCCTTTGTCCACCTTTGAGAGCTGCCTTTGAGTACGTCCAAGCAGGTCTGGAGTTAAATGACCTCTCGGCTGATCTATGAAACGGTGGGTTGCTATATTCTCCCTTTCTTAGTATAATGTTCCCAATTCACCATCTAATCTAAAGATCCTCTAGTAGTAGATGACTTGCCCTTTGGAAGCCTTGGCTAGTGGATGCAAGTAATTTCAATCTCTTTTTATGACTCCATGGCCAATGGATAGCCTTTTTCTTGGCACATCCTCTTGGCAATTCCTCTGTTTGTTTTGATCCATTTCTCCACTTCTTTCCCGATCCATGATCTCCTAACCAACCCGGCAACCAATAACCAAATCATTTAAAACCCCCATTGTGCTTCATACCTAGCCTAATATCTCAATTTGAGCTTACAAAGATATATCATTCTTGCTCTATTTGGAGAGATCCCTCTCCGGGTCCAGGAGGGCTAGATCCTAGGGCCCCAAAGTGGTTTGATGTTGTCTCATCTTTTGGTATTGCCAAATCTGCCAAAACATGGGAACCCCAACATAATGGCGACTCCACTGGGGAAGAGACCAATCAGCCTTGATTTGGTAAACCACTGTGGTGGACAGTAAGTTGTAAATCATCCACCTGGCGACTCCACAATTCCGAATGATTAAAAGACTCCACTGGTAATCAGCTGGCCACTGATTATCTTGGTTTCACGTGACTCCACTGGGAGACCATGTCGCAGTACAACATCATCCATGCCGAAGACCAAGCCACGTCACTAATGGAAGACCTTGAACGGTTTGCAGAAATGTTTCCAGATTTCCTGGCAGGGTGTCGTGATACAATTTCTAGAGACTTGGCAGAATTGAGGGTAGAGGACCTTCCAGGGGTTGTTCTCCGCAGCCCAGAATTCGGACCCGTGCTCAGGAAAATCTTCTTGGAGCTGGTGGTTGAAAGGTATGAAGCAGAGATTGAACTTTTGAACTCGCAGGAGATATCATATGAGTTCAGAGACCCGAGGGCCTTTTTGGAAAGTCTCCCGCCCCCTAAAAGAGAAGAAATTCCGCTGCTCTTCGAAATACAAGAAGAAGAGGATCCGGTTTTCATGAGCCACACTGAAGATGCAGTGGAAAATACAAGAATCAGAGCTGCCCAGGACGCAGACAGCCTGCCAATCATGGAAGGCCTGAAGGAAGAAAATGTACATCATTTGTTCGTTGATCCTGTTGTAGAGTACATGGAGTCCCTGATATGCTCGAATGCTCCAGCATTAATCCTTAACATGGGCCAGATTCATCAGGAATGGTCACTACTGATGGTGACCATAGTTTTGAAGAACCACACGCAGAGCACCCTGTGGTTATCTCTGACAGGCAGCCAGTGCTCATATCCTTTTTCACTACTGCTTGATTGGCTGCATTGGCACTATTGTATCACCTAAAGTATCAGATATTTCCAGTTAGAGCAGGGTAGGTAGGAAGCTCAATAAAGCTCAGCCTATGAGCAAGTAGATTAGTTGTTTCAATTTCTGTCTTAGAATATAAAGAAGAAACCTACTAGACAGTCTAATCCTAGCAGGTAGTAGTGTAGGTAGAAAAGATATGAGGCCAACAGTCTAATCTGGTCTCATGGAGTAATAAGGGTAGAGATAGAATAGGTTTATTTTCCTGCTTGTAAAAAATTGATGAAGCAAAGGGTCTGCAAGTCCAAATGCACCCCAGAAGAAAAATGCTAGGATTGTAGTGTGGGTAGGTAGTTGTTTGGATAATTTTACTGCTGATATAATGTCTTCAGGATTTGTGGTAGCTGAAAAGCGAAGAAGAAAGGATGGCTTATAGCAGCAGGCATCTGGCCTACACCAAGAGATCATTTTCTGGTTTCTTGACTCCTTCAAGAAGAAGCCATCCCCATGTGGAGCCACTGTTAGCCCCCCTATAAATTTTTGACAAGCAAAACAGGGGGCTAATATTGTTGTTGAGACTTCAAGGAATGCATTTCCCTTGCAAACACATCATCCTTGAAGCCTCTTTGTGTCTTTGTCCTTTGATAAGAGCCCCTCTGCTGACTCCCATTATAAAGCCCCTCTGTTTGTGAAGAAATGCCCGAAGGCCTTTTTTCCCCTTTATTTCACCCTCACCTAGCCTCTCTCCTAGTCCCCCTTGTCTCCCCCTTCTATTTCCCTTCTTACCTCTCAAATCCCCTTAAAATTCTTCCCCTAACCTTTGTTGGCCATTTTCCTCCCTTTCTCCTCTATCGTTCCCTTCCTTGGCCTTCAAATTCCATTTAAATGGGCCAAAACCCACTTCTCGACCTTGTAATAAGGTTTAGCCCCTTCCGCTGTGCCCTTAGCCCCTTTTCTTCCATACGCCCACACCCTGGAACCAAGTTTTAAACCCTTTGACGCCTAGCGCAAAGCGCAGATGGCAGATTTCAGTTTTTATTTAAAACGCCCATCGCGTTTTTCATTTTTGCGATCTGCGCTCATCGCACTTTCCAACTTTGCGATCTGTGTTCATCCCAATTGCATCCATCGCAAAGCGCAGAACGCAGATTTCTGTTTAGTGCCACTCTCCGCCATCGCATTTTCCGCTTGTGCGATTTGTGATCCGTACCACCGGGTCCCACGTCCACTGCTCCACTCCATTGTTTTTTCATGTTTTCCTATGTAAATTGCTCAAATGGTAACATTTGAGTTTTTGCACTATTGACGTTTCTCCGCCACTATTCGTTATGTCCACCGCCCCCAATGCGCCGCCCCTGTTCCTCAGGGCCTCCAAAGCATTTCCTCCGCCACCACTGCTGGGATTTGTAACAGGTGTATTATATTATACAGGCAGCACAAGAGAGGCCAGTTCAGCGGCCAAACGAGACAGCAGAGACAAATTTGAGGGATTTAAGCCTGTAATTGGGGATTGAAAGTGCTAATCCCGTGATCAAAGGATTAAGGCTCAGTTTGAAGACTAATGAGCGCACCGGCAAGTCATAACTGCTCTACCTAATAGCAGAGTACTCTTCTCTCGGAAGTGTACCTTCCTACAAGAAATCTCCATGCCTCCTCGAGCCCATAAGCAAGTTAATTACACTGACAGAGCTTCATTAAAGACTGTCTGAGTAGCAGTAATGGAGGTATGGAGAGGTCCGCAGACTTTAAGCCAGTTAACCATATTCAGAAGGCAGCGCAGAGCTCCAGACAGTCGAGAGGATTACAAGGAACATATCAGAGGTCAATCATGACCTGACAGAGATCTCCGAATAGCCTACAAAGTACACACAGTGCTACAGAAAGCCATTAAACAGTATGGGCGTGAACACTTCCGCCATTCTGTCTTAATGAGACTCATTTAATTTGTATCTACTCCTATGTTATTCATTTTCCTATAATAATTCCCGAGAACATAATGTAAAGGTTGTTATTCAGTTGTTGGGCATTTACCATTAGAGGGATTCATTCTGACTATTAGAACAGTCTTGGGAGGGAGTAGCAGAGTAGTTGTATATAATAGGCTGGGGGGAGAAGTCTGGATTGTAACAGCCATTGGGCTTATTGTACATGACTGGTATTGCATCGATTAATCAAAGCACATTTCACAGGATCCTTGTCTATTACTATCGGTGATGTTTTTCTTACTTTGTTTATTACACTTCCATATTGTTTCATTGTTCTTCTGGGCTTGCATCAGAATAATGGCATAGGATTCACCCTTGTTAGGTGCCCTATGCTGTCTGCTCTCCTTGCCTTCGATGTTTTCTTCTAAATGTGTTATCTAGGAATTGATTTCACTTAATTTAACCAGTGTAGTGGATGTTATTGCCTGCTCTCTGATGTATGAATTAAGTGAAGCTGTTCTTAGATGTTCTTGTTGGGTTTAAGCTGGAAGGTTTGGGAACACTGGGGATCAGAGTTATCCCTGTCCACTAGGATCCTTGCGCGACCAGCTGGCCTTTCTAAGATCCCTTCTGTTAAACTTATCTCTATTTTTCCCTTGGAGTTGCTAAAGCAGACCTGGAGTTAAATGACCTCTGGTCCGATTTATAAGCAGCCCCTTTGTCTCTTTGAGAGCTGCCTTAGAGTATGTCCAAGCAGGTCTGGAGTTAAATGACCTCTGACCTGATCTATAGATAGAAATTGGGTTACTCTCCTTCTCTCACTTTCCTTCCTTAATGTTCCACCTCACCATCTAATCTAAAAGATCCTTTAGTATTAGATGACTTGCCCTTTGAAAGCCTTGGCTAGTGGATACGAGTAATCTCCTTTTATGACTCCATAGCCCAATGGATGGCACTGTCTTGGCCTGTCCTCTTCGCTGAAGCCTCCTGCTGTTATGTTCCATTTCTCCACTTGCTTTCCCAGTCCGTGATCTCCTAACCAACCCGGCAACCAACCAACCAAATCATTTAAACCCCCCATTTGTGCTTCATACCTAGCCTAATATCTCAATTTGAGCTTTCAAAGATATATCATTCTTGCTCTTTTTGGAGAGATCCCTCTCCGGGTCCAGGAGGGCTAGATCCTAGGGCCCCAAAGTGGTTTGATGTTGTTTCATCTTTTGGTATTGCCAAATCTGCCAAAACATGGGAACCCCAACAGAAACTTCAACAAATAGTGCAGATATCATGGGATAGCACAACAGTTTACAGTACCCCACACTCCACAAAATAATGGGGTTGTAGAAAAGAAGAATATAACTCTGGTGGAGTGTGCACGCAACATGATAAAAGGTAAGAACCTATCCAATGGTTTTTGGGCAGAAGCAATTAGTACAGTAGTTTACTTAAATAACAGAAGTCCAACTAGGTGTCTTGATCTCAAGAATCCATTTGAGGCTTTATATGGTTTTCATCTTGCAGTCAATCATTTAAAATTATTTGGTTCTAGAGCTTTTGCACACATTCCTAAGGAAGATAGGAAGAAATTGGATGCTAAAGCTATTAAGTGCATAATTTTAGGGTATTGTTATGATTTTAAAGCATATAAGATGTTTAATCCATCTACTCACAAGTTGTTTGTGAGTAGAGATCTTATATTTCATTAACAAATTGATGAATGGAAAAAGGACATAATTTATCAAGAGTGGCACATTCCTTTACTGATTGTTGATAATAATGATGAAGCCAAAGACAATCATTTACAACAGCAGCATCAACAACAAAAATAGGAACCTAGCAATGTGGATACATTCAACATTCGAAGTCCATTTAGAGGTGAGCAGGAAATCACACAGGATAGAACTGAGGCAAGTTTTCTACCAAGGATATCAGGTAGGCAGAATCACTTACCTGCAAGGTACAAATATTATTCTCTTATGACTAGTATTTCAAATGTTGTTGAACCCGTGAATTGTAATGAAGCAAATTAGTATGATGAATTGAGGTCATTTAAGATAGAAGAGTATGAGTCCATAATTAAAAATGAAACTTGGGAATTAGTTGAACTACCAAAAGGAAAAGAACCCATAGGTTGTAAATGGTTATTCAAACCTAAGTTCAAAGAAGATGGTAGTGTAGATAAGTATAAAGATAGGTTGGTGGCCAAAGGGTACTCACAGAAAGAAGGAGTTGATTATGAAGAGACTTTTGCTCCTGTAGATAAGTTAAATACCATTATAATGTTAATAGCTCTAGCTACTAAGTACCATTGGGGTTTACACCAGCTAGATGTGAAATCTGCTTTTATAAATGGAGAATTGAAGGAAGAGGTATATTTAACACAACTAGAAGGGTTTATTAAAAAGGGGAAGGAAAACTTGGTCTATAAATTAAAGAAGGCATTGTATGGATTGAAACAGGCTCCCATATATTGGTATGAAAATATAGACTTTTCTTCTTACATCATGGTTATAAGAGAAGTAAAAATGACCCAAATCTATATACCAAATTTGATTCAAAGGGGAAGATTGTGTTAATTTCCTTATATGTTGATGATTTGATTATTACTGGAAATTCTAATGAATTGGTTGAAGAAATTAAAATGCAGATGTCACAGGTATTCGAAATGAAATACCTTGGAGAACTGCATTATTGTTTAGGTCTTGAAGTCTGGAGGGACTCTGGCCAGACTTCTATTACTCAAGGGAAGTATGTCAGGGAATTATTAAAGAAATTTAGAATGGATCAATGTAAATCTGCTTCGGTACCTATACAACATAAAGTTAAGTTTCATAACGATGACAGTTCTAAAGAGGTGGATGCTACATTGTAAAGGAAATTGGTTGGAAGTTTGATTTATTTGACTACAACTAGACCTGAATTAGCATATTCAGTTAGCGTGTTGAGTTAGTTCATGACAAAACCTCTTGAAAATCATTGGGTGGCAGAAAAATGTGTCTTAAGGTATCTTCAAGGAACTATAAATTTTGGCATTAAACATACAAATTATTTTGATGTTAAACTGACAAGATATTCAGATTCAGATTGGGCTAGTGATTTGGACGATAGAAGATCTATAACTTGTTATGCTTTCAATATTGGGTCTGGGGTCATTTCTTGGTGCGGTAAAAAGCAGAGTATTGTATCTTAATCATCAACATAAGCAGAGTTTCAAGTTGCATGTGCAACGACTTGTGAAGAAATTTGGTTAAGAATACTTCTTCATGATGCAGGAAAAGAACAAAAGGATGCTACGGTGATCAAATGCGACAACCGAAGTTCAATCAAGCTGGCAAATAATAATTTTTTTTCATAAAAATAAAAAACATATTGATTCTCAATTTCATTTTGTTAGAGAAAAGGTTCAGTCCAAAGAGTTTTTTATTGAATATTATAACACCTGTGAAAATGCAGCTGATATGTTCACCAAGCGTCTTGGGAAGATTAAATTTGAATTGTTTAGGGAGATGTTAGGTGTGCAAGTGAATCCTTCCTCCATTAAGGGGGAGAGTTGAAAATAATGGAGACAGTTTGTTTCACGGTTGTGTGAGTGTCCTAGATTAGAGTTAGTTCCTATTTTCTAGGATATAGTTTTGATCTCCCTAAATTGAATGTAAACTTATATATTTTTTATTTAATGATTAATTGATACAATGTACTGCCTGGGCCGTCTCCAGGTGTAGCTTGCTCACTTGTGAGTTGCTAGTTTTCAGTGTGTAAGTTTCATTCTAGTTTGGTCTTTCTAGTTTTAAAATTATTTTTGATTTTGTCAATTGAAGGATACAAAAACTTTTGATGATATATTATACATGTGTCGTTATTTTTATGATTTTTTCCTTTACTAGTCATAAAGAAGACTAACAAAAAACAGAAAAGAATGCTAATATTATTTTATCATATCATGATAGTTCAAAAAAAAACAAATGTTATTTCTTTTATACAATAGAATCATATTTTTATGGAGCTCATGCATGCATGTGTTACTTATTTATTGAAATTCCGTCCTAGTAGTGGAAATTTGAAATCAAAAGCTCTGGTTGTGTTGCATTCTTTTGCTGCTCATAGAAGAGAAACAATTTCAATGAGAATCAACTCTCCATCTTCTTGCAACAATTTCAATTAGAGGAAAAGTAGTCTAAGGAGACAATGTTTTCCTTTTCAGTTTTCAGTTTTCACCCAAAAAAAACCATGGAAATTCTGGTAGGATTTTGACAAAATATGGTGGAAAATTTTGGAAATCTAGGTTACAGTTGCCAAGCTTTAGGATTTTGGGTGCCAAAAGAATTTTTGATGGTGTAGAATCCATTTCCACCATAAAAAAAATGATTCAAACACTCCCACAATTAGATTTTTTGAAAAAAATAGTTGGATTCTAATAAAAAATATCTTCCATATAATTTCTATATATTGTAAAACTAGTAAAAACTAGTATTGAACCACTAGTTCAAATAATTTGTAAACTTAACATAATAAAACATTTGATGTGTGAGATATAGTTGGATTCTAATAAAAAATCTCTTCCATATAATTTTTATATATTGTAAAACTAGTATTGAACCACTAGTTCAAATAATTTGTAAACTTAACATAATAAAACATTTGATGTGTGATGTTTTGGACAAAGTCTTTTATGCTATGCTACTGGTTGGTTTTTTAAGTCGTAAGCCAATAAGTATAACGCAGAAAGGCTGATGCATGTTTTTTTTAAGGAATGAATAATAAAAATGTTTCTTGATTTAAAAAAGTTATATATATATATATATATATATATATATATATATATATATATATATAATGTGTATTTCACACATTTTTTAAATTATATATATATAATTTAAAAAATGTGTGAAATTATATATATATATATATATATATCATGTGTATTTCACACATATAATTTAAAAAATGTGTGAAATACACATGAAATATATATATATATATATATATATATATATATAAACATTTTTATTATTCATTCCTTCAAAAAAAATGCATCAGCCTTTCTGCTTTATACTTATTGGCTTACAACTTAAAAAACCAACCAGTAGCATAGCATAAAAGACTTTGTCCAAAACATAGTCCTAGTTTCAAACTAAGCATGACACTATCACATAGAGGGCCGATATGTTTTAGATTTAGGGCATCTTTGTTTAGAGGTTTCTTGTCACAATTGAACTCTAATTCTGGAGAGAAGATGCCGGGGCCAATTAAAAGCTAAAACAAAGAGGTTTCTTGTCGCAATTGAACTCTGTTTCCGATAATTCTGGAGAGAAGTTACCGGCGCCAATTAAAAATTAAAACCCCATGTTACCGGCGCAGCACGCAGTAGAATAAAATACCCACCAAAATCTGGGCCGCTCCGTCCAGGAAAGGAATGGAATGGAGGAGCCGTAAGGAAGTGATCTTCTGCTAGCGCATGCAACAAGTGTCACCATCACTGCGCCCAAATAGCTGTGCCCACTGCAAACCTGACGTGGCAAACGTGTCTACCATGACTACGACCAAAAATCTGTGCCGACTGCAAACGTGACGTGGCAAACGTATCTTTCCAGATCATATCGTAAAAAACAGCGAATACGGGCAAGACTCATGCTAATATTTGTTTTGGGTATCATGACGCCTGCCCGTGCCGCCTCTTCCCATCCGTTGAAAGTGGAATCTGACTATTTTTCGGAGCAAAGATTTAGAGATATTCAAGGGCTGCAGTCTATTCGCGGATTAAAGTGCCTATTAGCCAGGCAATTTGATGGGGTTCGGTAGAAGTCCTTTTCCGATAATCAAGTGGACGGAATTGGATGATGAATAATCAGGGATTTTTATAATAAAAGTATTCGAATTTTGACATTACAGAGCAACTTCCGTGTATTTAATGGAAAAGTTTACTCAGGGATCTAACGGTTTTTAATTGCCGGGCAGATTTACTAATTTGATGGGATTGGATTATGAAAATGAATGAAAATGAAAATGAATTTCCGAATTTAACTTTAATTAAGGGTAGATTTTGAAAAAAAATTGGACCCGTAAAAATTTACACATTTTCTAATTTTAATATAAAAAAAAAAAATTATTTATGTTTTCAGGAAAAAAAAATGGAACATAATCGTTTCATTGGCTGTGGTTTCACTAGATAGTAGATAGAGACATTGGGAATCTGGATAATTCTGATATTCAAGATGTCCAATAATCTGGTGTTCAAGATGTTAAAAAATGAAGAGTCATTTTTGAAAAAGGATAGAAAGAAATCTGAAAACAATTCTATAATTTTTCTAATTTTAATATGAAGAAAAAATTATTTATTTTTTCAGGAAAGAAAAATTAAACATAATTTGATATTCAAGATGTCCAAAAATCTGATGTTCAAGATGTCGAAACATGAAGAGTCATTCTTGAAAAAGGATAGAAAGAAATTACTAAATGTCACAAAGATGGAATAATTCTATATATTTTCAACAAATTTTAATTTTGATTTAAAAATTCAAATAATAAATCTTCGTTTACAAATTTTCTAATTTCAATATTCAAAAGAAATTCTTAAATGTTATAAGGATGAAAGCAATTTTCCGAAATTTCAATAAATTCCTAAATTACAATTTTTTTAATTTCAATATCTCAAAAAAATTCCTAAATAATATAAAGATGAAATAATTTTATATAATTTCAACAAATTCCTACTTTTATTTAAAAAATTCAAATAACAAATTCTAGCTAGCAAAGTACACATTTACAATTGAAATAACAAAACTCTTAAAAATTTACAAATATTCTAATTTTAATATTAAAATAAATTCCTATCAAAATAGAAATTTACAAAATTTCTAATTTCAATATTAAAAGAAATACCTGGAAATAGTTTTATACAATTTCAACAAATTTCAATTTTCACTCAAAAATTCAAATAACCAGTTGAGATCCATCTTACCAAGTATGCAAATATCAAATGTATTTTCAGTATAAAAAAAAAAGTTTACACTTCAAGAGATTTGATTCATCTAGAAGTTAGTAATTATAGAATTAAAATGAATCTAAATTGGTTTTAATTATTAATTATAATTATAATTATTAGATTTTTTTAATTTATTGATTTTTTAATATTTATGTAATTTTACTTAATCAAAATATTTTAATTAATAATCATAAGTATTTATTTTATTTATTTTTATTTTTATGTAACTTAATTTTTAATCAATATAACATAATATAACAAAGCATTATAACATCTTTTCCATTCTTTTATTGAAAAGATACTCCATACTGAAAAGGGTCTTTCTTAAAAATTTACAAATTTCCTAATTTAAATATTAAAAATAAATTCCTAAAATTAACTTTATATAAATTTAACAAAATCTCACAAATTCCTAATTTAAATATTAAAAAGAAATTCCTAAAATTAACTTTATACAAATTTAACAAAATCTTACCAATTTCCTATTATTTGAATATTAAAAAAAATTCATAAAATTAACTTTATACCAATTCAACAAAATCTAAAACCATATTTTTTTTGGAAAACCAGAAGAGATAACCTTGTTTAATAACCAGGTTTAATTAATTCACCAATATCTTGTAGGTAACCAACCAGTTGATACCATCACGAAATCTCTTTCAAATTTCACCTTTCCTTGATACTTTCGGGACATCTGGTGAAGGTCGTATCAATATTTATTACAGCGCACTCTAAAATGACTGCGAGTGGCGGTAAGTGTCGTGCTATCAAATCGACTCCATGCGTGATCGTGCGTCTTGTCACTGTGTAGTGTAACCACCCTCTTAGCCACTGCTGACAAATGGTTAAGCTTTTTTATTAATTAAGAATTAGTATGAGTCAGCATTTATTTTGAATTGAATATCTGAACAAAATTAATTTTGGTATTGAATAAAATATTTACTTTGTGAAATTAGTTTTCATGAGTAAAATTGATAGTAAAAAGTATAAATCAAGATCCGGAGTTAGTTGAATAGAAAAACGGTTTCCCATAATTACCCAAAGAAACTCACGTAATAAATAAAGGAATTCCAAGGAGAGTTTGGGGTTACTGTACTGTGTGAAGAAAAAGAACTCCACACTGCTCACGGAGAAAGAGTTTCAGCGTAATGTTCTCTCGGGGTTGGAGAATTGGACCGGATTGTCCCGTGTTCTCCCCCGAATTGTTGTTTTTCACCTGAGTTGGAGGAGTGGACCCAGTTGTCCCCGAGTTTCTCCCTCGAGAATTTCTGTGGCTAACAACGATCGAAATCTTGAGCTTCGGGGGAGAGCTCGCGAGTGGACACAATAGCCTGCACTAGTGTGGAAGGAGGCATCAACCATCATCACTCGGATTTGAGTCGAGATGAGTAAGTACAGATCGTATGTTATTATCATGAAAAAAGAATTATTTTATTGCATGGTTAAATTAGATTTATTGATCATTAGATTTCCTCTTTTCTTTCCTTACATGAAATTTAAAGTGTGAATTGTGAAAGAAGCGATTATTCTCTTTTTCTCAAGGATCTGGTATCTTATAGGAAAAAGTTTGGATAGATAGTTTTATGCTGTCAGAGTTAAGCATGGAAAGTATAAAAATTAAATTCTTTGTATGAAACTGATTAGGAAAGTCGACCTGAGGCAGAAGTGTAAATATAACGGTACAGGAGATGTAATTTTCTAGATCAAGAAAAAACAAGCTGCGAAAAGTAAATTCAGATTGCCCTATCTGTTAATGGAAGCGTGAGGAAGATTGTTAACCCATAAAGTGTTCGTGAAAACAAAGCACGGAAACGCGGGGTGTCGTCATTCCATCTCATAATAACACGGACGGTTAGGGTGGTATGGACACCTCCGTGTCCTTTAACGACCCAGGGCGAGGAGCAGACAAAGAAAATCTAGAAAATTTACTACTTCAAGATAAGATAACCTGAAATAGTATTAGCATTTTAACCAGATTTTAAAACATTAAATATTGAAGAAGAAAATTTACGAAATTTATGAACAAGTATTATCCTATTTGAAGAATTTCAAAAGGAAGCGAGAAACCACTCTTAAATATAGAATTATCATAGAAGATATCGTGAATAGACGTACTAAGCTAAAGGTTGCCATTAAGAAAAAGCCTATAGTAGATGCATCAAATATCCGATAGTAAACATCTACAATAAGAATCATGATATTCGCCCTCATTCATTCATACAGAATAGAAATCTCAAAATAGAAATGTGCTATTGTAAAACCATTTGAAAATATATATGCTTTTTACTTACTCTGTCACAATAAACTCATATCACGGATAAACCGAGCTTGAGAAACCCCAGCTCCGTCAAAAGAGTATTCATGACGTAACTAGATTGGAAAGAGTCTAACTAGCACCGCAAGGCCCTGCCACAGCCCGGAGTATTATACACGAAAATCGCAGTAACTTTAGAACTCTTAGGAAAATGAATCTGAACTTGAATTACAAGCCGTGAAAATACATCGTCGAACTTAATTCAAACTAATAGACTTTGCGTAGATGTCTACTAAAATATAGTTCCGGATTTAAGCCGAGATAAAAATGGAAAGAATTCTGATAGCAACGTTCATTAACTCAAAGAAAAACCTCTTTTTGAAGAGAAATCTTAGGGTTCTACAACCTGTAGCGCATCGCAAAATGGGTGCACTGTGAGATGGAGGTAGCGATTAGACCATCAAGATAGGCGTGAATCGGTGTAGAAAATTTAGAACTGCGGAAGATGGGTCGAGTGGAGAAAGCAGTACCTGGTCAATTCGCGGATGGCAAATGCGTTAGCCATGCCGGAAAACACCGTGTGTGTGATTATAATAAGCAAAAGCAAAAATGCATATGCTTTGAACGGGAATTTACACGTAGACTAAGCGGGAAAGAAACGCGAAGCATAGTAAATCAGGAGTTTACAGCTGTCGCGATCATGTCAGTTTTGAGAGCCAAACAAAACAATTACTCAATGAGTGCACAAATCAATGAAAACCCCAAGGGAAAAACATAGAAAATATAAATCCAAATTAATTAAACCAGGGTCTATCAAAATTGTTACTCGGATATTCTCGCGAAGAGTTTAAAGACGCGTGCATGTGAAATTAGATAGAATAAGCGGTATCCTTACGGCGTCAAGGCCGAGATATTGATGTCGGAGAATGCTATTTCCCAGACCATGGCTGAGCCAAAAACAAAAGAAAGGGTTCAAGCTCGAGTCGCAAGCCCTAAGGATGGGCCGTGTTGCTCTCGAGTTCCTCGTGTGTGGCGCATACCGAGTCGGAAATTTAGTTACAAACCCCCTAGTCATTATTCAACCCTAGAAGATCCTCACAGTAGGATTATGATTCGAGATCAATGTGCGAGTAGTTTGCCAAATGTCATTCGATGGGACGGGTACGATAACCCTCGACTTAATCACCAGATTTATCATTAGCATATTAAACATTTCACTTATAGTTCAAGAAATTCACATGTACGCGGAAGTTACGCAGATCTTAAAAAAGAAATGTGATGCGTGGCAATCGACATTTAAACTTGATGGTACAACAAATTTAAGAACCCCATGAGCATAAATTAATTCGATGATTAGTCCGGACCATTGTCTTTGGCATTGGATCTCCTACGAATTTAATCCATTTATAAATCCATCGTGACAACATTGCTATGACATAACCATAAATGTTAACAGATGCATATTGTTTGAGGGCAAGTTGTCTTACTCCACTGTGCTCAGCAGCTTTAACTTGGCAATATAACGTTATGGCTAGTTAAAGGTTTTTTCAATGGATAAAAGAATTTATTTTTTTAGATAATAATTTTTAAATGATGTAGTGTTACTGAGTGGTATCATGAGCGACGTTATAACGCATTAGGACCCTATTGGAGTCAATTCGATGTTACTAATTTTATGTTATTCATGCATGTGTCAGATAATTAGATGGAAATCGACAAACAAGATGGACACACTTTGCTAACAAGCAACAACGAGATGTCGGAGAGATTCAACCTCCACCATGAGGGAAACCTTAGAAGTGTGAGTTCAGTAGAATAAACACATATGCCTGATCTATCGACCTGGGTGAAGAACAACAACATCAGACAGCATCTTTTGTTACACACAATACAACTGGATTACGGAAGGAAATGGAGAGTGCATGGAGGAAAATGCAAGGATGATGCGCAGGATCGTGGAGGAGGGATCTCAAAAAGCCTCTCCAGATAAACAAAATCAAAGGTTTGAAAAGCCCGATCTTTGATGAAGAATTCCAAGAAAGAAACCAGACGAGTAAAACAAAGGAACAAGATACGAGCTGAAAAGAAAGAAGTGTGTCACAGTAAGTCATCAAACGAAATTTTAATGAGAGCTGACTGAGAATGAAACTTAGACAGGCAAGGCAAACAAAAGTAGAAGTCGAGGCAGCACGGAGAATTCAGAAAGATAAAGCCACCTACGTTCGATGGCGAAAAAGAGGAAGCAAGAGCATGGTTGATTAATATGAACAAATACTTTCGGGTGTATGATTATGATGCTTGAGTGGTCTTAAGGCATTGCTAGTTATCCATTTACAGTGAAGATAAAGCCACCCTATGGTGGGAGGAAGTGAAGAACGTGTAGGGGAATAGAGGATCGGGGATGTGACCCAGGATAGCAGTTCTCAACAATACTTCAAGACAAGTACTTGGCTAGGGCGTTTTATGATGAAAAAGGACTCAAAGAATCTCCATGAGTTAGAGACTAGGACAGATTGACCATGGACAGAGTTTATCACTAATTTTACATCATTCTTTCGCGCTATGTACGTACTTAAGAGATGAAAAGACGAGGTCCAAATATTTATGAACGGTTTACCCACCCATATGAAGGAGCGTATCGAGTTTGTAAATCCTAAGACAATGGATGAGGCCATTAGAAAAGGCGAGGTTGTGTTATCAGAGCAGCGGCAAAACCAAAGCAAACCAAGGAAAAGGGTGGTGATCAGGAAAGAAAAGTAGAAAGCAAGTGTCTGGTTCCAGAAAAGAGGCAAAACCGATTAATTTCAAGCTGCATACTGCCAGAGCTCAGCTTAATAAAGCAGTTCGGTAGGGAACCATCGAGAGATAATATGGCCTGGAGAAGACAAAAGCGTGGAAGCTTCTAATAAACTCGAACAACCTCAAAACTTGAGCCACCCTCTACAGCTTGTTGGGGCGCAGAGCAACCGCATCTACTACTTCGGGATTGCCTGACGACAGCGTAAAACCGAGGCGATGATACTTAACGTACGAGGAGGCCTCTCTACTATGGGAGATGTTGCCGAAAGCATACCCTGCAGAGTGACTGCAGCATTGAAGGGACCAATAGCCGACTTCCAACCCACCATGATAGAAGCTGGAAGAGTAAATTGTTATCCCAAATCTGTTTATCTGTTTGTGGTAGATAGGGGCAAGTCTAAGTTATATAAGTCCTAAATTAGTAGAAAACTACGCTAAATTGCCGTCCAAGTCAAAAATTTACATGCTGGCTGGGACTAGTTAGGCTGGAGAGCTAAAAGAAGGGATTAGTGCTAAAATACCTGATTATGCGTGCGCTCCAAATCGATGAAAGCGGCATATTTGCACTGGTAGATTTTAAATATCCTGCCCTGGGATCCTATGATGTGTTGTTGGGTATTGATTGCTGGAAAAGCCTCTGGACTCTCACAGACCACTACGGAGAAAGCTTATAGTTTACTACAAAGTATCAGTAATGGTAATCGCCAAGAGATTCAAAGGCATAAAGGCTTGTGTACATCTGGGTCCCAGTCTGCACTTTCTCAAAATGGGAAAATGTATAAGAAAGGGATGCTAACCGCATGCTATACAAGTTGGACTATCTCAGTTCAAGGATCAGGCATCCATGCTAGAATATGCACATAGCATGCGTGAATTTAAGGATATATTTCTGAAGAAATACTAGGATTACCGCCTGGAGCGAGATGTTGATTTTACAATAGAATTAGCTGCTGTGGGAGCATCACCAATCTCATGAACTCCCTACCGTATGAGTGTGCGTAAATTGCAGCGAGCTGGAAAATGCGCGCCTCGAGGAATTATTAGATATAAGGGGTATATACGACGCAAAGGTGTCACCACCGAGAGCAATTCTCGTACTTGTTTGTTGAGAAAGAAGGATGGAACCATAGCGACAAATGAAGTGATTAATCTACGCATTAAATAAGGCGTGATCAAGAACAGGTATCCCTACCCTCGTATTGATGATCCTGACGTTTGACCGGAGTAAGGGAAGATATTGCGTGTTCTCAAAAGATTGATTTGGCTGGTCCCAGGTTATCACGAGATCAGTGAGTGAGTGACGAAGATATACACAAAACTACTTTTGCACACAAGCGTATGGCCATCTATGAATTCGTGGTATTACCTTTTGGGATTAACTAATGCAACAACCACTTTTTATGAGAGCGATGCATATTATTTTCACACCCTTATTTGGACAACTTTGTGTTAATATTCATTGATGACATATCGATTTAGTTCTAAGAACGCTGAAGAACACCAAGGAGCATTTGCGAATGAGTGTTTGGAGATGCTAAGGAAAGCACCAGTGTGATGCAAAATTCGGTAAATGTGACTTCTTCAAAGCAGAAATACTGATATCTTGGGCATGTAATATCTCAAAAAGTGGGATACGGTAGACATCTGAGAAAATCAAAACTATTATGGAATGGAAGGTGCCATGAGAATCGTAGGCAGATATCTGATCGTTTTATGGGTCTCGCGAGCTATTACCTGACGATTTATAAGGGTTTTCAAAGATAGCTTTTCCCATTGCTTCTTTGCAAAGAGAAAGGGAAAATTTTTAAAATGGACAAAAAGAATGTCGGATAGCTTTGAAAGATTGACGCGATATTGACAACTAAAGACTTTGTGTTAAGTGTAGCGAGATCGGGATAAGGAATTTTGAGGTTTGTACGGATGCATGCAGTAGAGGATTTGATGATTGTGACAAAGAAGGGAAGGTAATTACATTATGAATCCCGTGAAAGCTAAAAGATCATGGTTAAAGCGAAAGTATTCAACTTATGAGTTTAGAGATGAATAGCTACAGTAACGCATCGTAGTATGGAGACACTACTTACTTAGGGAAGAGATTTGCATTAAAGACCGAGTCATAGTAGTCTAACCAGCTATTTTAAACAGTTTGTAGCTTAAACTCCCGAGCAAGCAAGATGGAATGCTTTTTGACGAGTTTGATATTGATCTACAACACGTAAAAGGAAAGGAGAACACGGAGTTGCGGATGCATTATGCAGAAAAGCTGCATAGCTTACGTTTATGGGTTATATGTTAGCCAACTGAAACCAGGATTCTTAGAACAAATCGAAAAGAAGCTGATGACAAGGATCGAGTATAAATACTGTGGCAGGCGGCAACAAATAATCTGAAGAACAACGTGGGACAAGGGGATTATGAGATTAACCGAGATGGGTTGTTGATTTTCAAGAAGAGGAAGTAGTCATTCCAAGCGAGTGGAATTAAAAACTATGATACTGGATGAATATCATCGAAGCAATTATCTGGGCACCATTTGGGATATCAAAAAGATGCTTGGCGATAGCTATAAGAAAAGATTACTTATGGCGAGTGCATGAGGAAGAGAATATAGCAAGCTATCTAAAGCAGGTGTCTAGAGAGTGCGACGAAGTGAAAAAGTAGAGCATCGTCATCGAGCAAAATCGGATTAATGATCGCGCTATACCCATTCTGAATGGAAATGGGAGTGATCTCATTAGACTTTTATCACCGATTACCAAAATAAAAATGAGTAATGTAATAATGCATAATGTGGTAGTGATGCAGGCTAAGTAAGTTTGCGAGACATTTCATGACTGTCCAATCCACCTATAAGAGGCAACACTGTATCGCTTGCATTTATTTATGCGTGAGATCTTCAAACTACATGGCATTCCTAAGACCGTTATCTCCAGACGAGATGTAAAATTACATCGTCGACTTATTGGAAGGCACCGTTTCACGGTTAAGAACTCAAGTACATTTTAGCATGCGCATACCACGCTGCAAACGGTAGTAGATCAAACCGAGCAGTAGTAAATCAAGATCTTGCGGAAGACATGCTTTGAGAATGTATGTCATCACGACGAACCAGATTAAATGGGAGGAGTATCTACACTTGATAGAGTTTGCTCTACAACAATGGATACCAAGAATCATTAAAGATGAGTCCGTTTGAGGCGTTATATGGGACGGCAGTCTGTGAACTCCCATTATTTGGAGCAGCCCCTAGAATAGACTCATGCTAGGGACCGGACATGCTAGCGAAAAATGGAAGCAAAGAGGGTGAAGAAAAATTCGACGAATTTAAAGGCGTACACAGCAGTGACCAGTGTACGCGATAGAAAGAGGTCAGTACTTAGTTAATATGAAGTTGGAGATCATGTCTATGTTAGAATTAAACCAAAGAGAAGAGCACATTAAGATGGAGCATATTGTAGCAAAATTAGCACCTACAGTTACGTGGCCCCTTTCCAACATCTTTGGAAAGAGTAGGACCGGTAGCATATTGTTTAGCTCTTCCTAGTCATATTCGAGTGCATAATGCCTTTCATGTATCGTTATTAAAGTGATATATTCATGATCCAGAGACACATAATTCATTGGCAAAACATACAGTGTAGTGAGTAAGCATAATTATTAAAATAATAATATGATATTAAATACTTATATAATTAACATAAGTCTAATGTGTGTGTGTAGAACTTGGACGAAGATTTTCTGCAGTCGAGCCACATAGTATAATCGACTCGTGAGGGGAAATCATCGTTCGAAACGCAGCCATCGCCAAGATTAAAGTGTAATGGAAGCACTTTGGACCTGAGGAAGCTACAGGGAGGACGAGAGTGTTTTTCCGTGAAGCTTATCTCACGAGCTTTTTCGTTGAATTAGAATAAGAACACCGGGGACGGGTGTTCTCTTCCGCAGGGGAGAAAAGCATAGCTAACCACCCTCTTAGCCCATCGACGAATGAGTCAGCTTTTATTAATTAAGAATTAATTATGACTGCATTTGCTATTTTGAATTGGAATATCCGAACAAAATTAATTTTGGTATTGAACAAGATTTACTCGTGAAAATTAGTTTTCATGAGTAAAAATTGATGGTAAAAAGTAAATCAAGATGCGGAGTTAGTTGAATAGAAAAAACAGTTTCTATGAAGCTACTGCAAAGAAACTCACGGAATAAATAAGGAATTCTACGGAGAGTTTGTGGGTTCATGTCTGTGTGAAGAAAAAGAACTCCTGCTATTCTAGAGAAAGAGTTTCAGAACAAAGCTGTTCTCTGGGTTGGAGAATTGGACCGGATTGTCACGTGTTCTCCCAGCAGTGTTATTTCACCGGGAGTTGGAGGAATTGGGACAGGATTGTCCTCGAGTTTCTGCTAGTAATTACATGTACTAACAGACGATCTAGTCTTGAGTTTCGGGGAGTACTGCGAGGACATAATGATGCTCGAAATCGTGAAGTGAGAGGCATCAACCATCATCACTCGGATTTGAGTAGGATAGGTAAATTACGGTCGATGTTATTATCATGAAAAAGAAGAATTATTTTGTTATAGTTAAATTAGATTTGGTAATAAGTAGATTTCCTCTTTTCTTTCGCTTCTATAAGAATTTAAAGTGTGAATTGTGCAAGGCGATTATTCTCTTTTTACAAGAAGCTGATATCTTATGAAAAAGTCAGGCTAGATAGTTTTATGCCTCGGTAAGAGTTAGCTCGTGAAGTATAAAAATTAAATTCCTTGTATGAAACCATGGGATAGGAAGACTAGGGCAGAAGTGTGTAAATATAGTAGTAGGGAGATGTAATTTTTCTGAAAAGTCCAGAAAACAAACCGTAGCAAAGTAAATTCGAGTACGTCTACATGCATCATGGAAGGTGAGGAAGATCGTTATATCCACAGTTCCCGTGAAAACAGGAAAGCTACGGCAGTGTACGTCATTCCATCTATACAATAACTACTGGACGCAGTTAGGTGGTCGGACGTCCGACATCCTCCAGAATTCTGTAACGATCGAGCAGAATGTACAAGAGCGCTAGAAAATTTAGCCACTTTCGAAGATAAGATAAGCCGAAACAAGTATTAGCATTTAACTAGACCTAAAACATTAAATATCGAGAGAAAATTCTAGAGAAATTTATGAACAAGTATTCCGGTGAAGAGATTTCTAAAGAAGCGAGACCCTCTTAAATATAGAATTTCACGAAAGAGAAGATATACGTAAGAAGCCACGAACGGAGTTGCCATTAAGAAAACACATAGAATGCATCGAATATACTACGATGAAAGCATCTACAATAGAATCTCAGTCGTAGCCACCTATTCATTCACAGCATAAGACATAGAAATCTCAAAATCAGAAGAGGCTATTGTAAAACCATTTGAAAAATATATATTCTTTTTACTTAATTGCACTGATAAACTCTTATTTACAGCTAGAGATAAACGCAGGTTGAGAAACCCCAACCGTCAAAAGAGTATTTCACGAAAGAACCATAGATTGGAAAGAGTCTAACTAGCACAAATCCACACACAAAGCGGGTATTATACCTGAAAATCGCAATTAGAACTCTTAGAAAATGAATCCGAACTTGAATTACAAAGTCTAGTAAAACCCTGCAGTCAGAACTTAACTTAAACTAATAGACAGAATGTCTGCTAAAATATAGTTCGGATTTACGGTTGCGAGATAAAAAGGGAAAAGAAAGCCCGATAGCAACGCCATTAACTAAGAAAACCTTTGAAGAGAAATCTAGGGTTCACAACTCATGGCATGCAAATGGGTACCAGTAGATGGAGGTAGCGATTAGACCATCAAGGTAGAAGTGAACGGTGTGAAAATTTTCAGAACTCCTGAAGATGGGATCGGAGTAGGAGAAAGGTACTCGCTGCAACGGATGGCAAGTACGTTAGCCATGCCGTGAAAAACAGCGTGTGATTATAATAAGCGACAAAATGCAAAATGCCGTAACGCGTGAATTTACCCGTAGACTAGCTGGAAGAACTAACTGTAGTAGGAGGAGTTTCGTGCTGACATCGCCTACTTGATTGTATGCTACGGAGCCAAACAAAACAATTACTCAATGAGTGCAAAAATCAATAGCAAAAACCCCCAAGGAAAAATAGAAATATAAATCCAAATTAATAACAGGACCTATCAAAATTATTTATGCGGATATTCTCACGAAGAGTTTAAAAAAGACTGCAATGCGAAATTAGGAGGAATGGCGAGTATCCTTACTCGTGTAGAGGAGATATTATGTCGGAGAATGCTATTTTCCCAACATGCCGCCGAGCCGAAACAAAAAGAAAAGGGTTCAAGCTTGATGCAAACTAAGGATGACATGTTGCTGCAGGTTCCTCCTGTGAGGCGCAACACGTGAGTCCGGAAATTCGGTTACAAACCCCCCTAGTCATTATTCAACCCTAGAAGATCCTCACTGGATATGATTGACTCAGATCAATGGCGTGAAGTTTTCCAAATGTCATTCGATGGTGCGAGTCGATAACCTGACTTAATCACCACAATTTATCATCACATATTAAACATTTCATATAGTTCAAAATTCACATGTAGTGTGGAAGTTACTGGATCTTAAAAAGAAAATGTAGATGCTGTACAATTGACATTTAAAACGATGGTATAACAAATTTAAGAACCCATGAGCATAAATTAATTGTGATTAGCCCCGATCCATTAGTCTTGCGATTGGATCTCCTACGAATTTAATCCATTTATAAAATCCATCGACACTGCTTATTGCCTTGACATTTTCACACACATAAATGTTAATGTGATGCATATTGTTTGCTAGGACAAGTTGTCTTATCCTATTTGGCGCGTTGTAACTCACTTAGCTGGCAACGTTATGGCTAGTTAAAGGTTTTTACCGAGATAAAAGAATAGACTAATAATTTTTAAATTATGTGTACAGTACAGTGAGTATCGCAGCGACGGCGTTACAACGCTCGGGGACCCTATTAAGGTCAACCCGACGTTACAATTGTATGTTATTCATGCACAGATCGGATAATTAGTATAGCAGAACAGAAAAACAAGACGGACACCCGCCACAACAACGAACGGCGAGATGTTTGGAGAGATTCAACCTCAATGCGCAGGGAAACCCTATGAAATGTGGGTTCGAGCACGAATAGAGCAAGACTATCGGCGGTCTAACAGTACTAGTTGAAGAACAAAAAACATCAGACCGCATTTTGTTACACACGATGACAACGATACGAGGAGAAATGGAGAGAGTACGCAGTGGAAAATGCAAGGATGATGTAGGACTTCGGAGAGGGATCTTAAAAAGCCACTCTCCAGTAAACAAAATCAAAGGGTTGAAAAGCTCGATCTTTGATAGAGAATTCCAAGAAAGGAATAGACAAAGCAAACAAAGGAACAATATACTGAGCGTAGAGAAAGAAGTGTGGCTACGACGGGAGTCATCCAAACAGAAATTTTAATGAGGGTTGAGATCAGAGGAATGAAAACCAGAACGGAAGGCAAACAAAAGAGTAAGGTGGAGGCTGCACTAGGAGAATTCAAAGATAAAGCCACATACGTTCGATGTCGAAAAAGAAGAAGTGGCGGAAGGCATGGTTGAGTTAATATGAACAAATACTTTCGGTGTATGATTACTTGACGATGGTCTTGAAGAGCACTCGGTTAGCCATTTACGACTGAAGATAAAAGCCACGCTATGGTGGAAGGAAGTGAAAGAACGTGCGTGGGAATGCAGAGGATCGAAAGGGATGTGACCCGGGATAAGTTTCAATAGAGTACTTTAAAGACAAGTACTTGATGAAGCGTTTTTATGATGAAAAGGCCTGAGAATCTCCATGAATTGAGATCTCAGGACGTTTGACACATGGATGAGTTTATCACTAATTTTACATCGTTCTTCGCGCTGATGTACTGGTACTTAAGAGATGAAAAGGCCCCAAGGTCGAAATATTTATATGAGTGTCACCTACCCATATGAAGTTGGATCGTGTCGTAGTTTGTAGAAATCCTAAGACAATGAATGAGATTATTGCCATTAGAAAGGCGAGGATTGTGTTATCAAATGAAGCGAAACCAAAAGCGGATCAAGGAAAAGGGTGGCAATCAAGGAAAGAAAATAGAAAGACGATCTTTGATTTCCAAAAGAGGCATACCAAGAATTTCAGAGGTACAACCGAGGAGCTCGTGTTAATAGCCAACAGTTCGGTAGGAACCATCGTAGAGGATAATATGGCCTCGAGAAGACAAAGCGTGCTGAAGCTTCTAATAAACCCGAACAACACTCAAAATCGCAGGCCACCTCTGCGGTGTTGGGGGTCGTGGAGCAACGCATCACTGAGTTGGGATTTCCCACGGCGGGGGTAAAACCGAGGCAATAAATAATTTACGGGAGGCCTCTCATCGTGGGAGATGTTGCCCAAAAGCATACCCGGAATTAACGTGGCATTGGAGGGACCGTAAGTCGACTTCCAACTCACCATGATAGAGAAATTTGGAAGGTAAATTGTTATCCCGAAACGTCTGCATTTGAGTAGATCCGGGGAACAATTCTGGAAGTTATATAAGTCCTAAATTAGTAGAAATCGTAAAATTGCACAAGTCAAAAATTTAAAAATACACAGTTGGTCTAGATTAGCTACGAGGGCTAAAGAAGAGTTGTGCTAAAATACCCCGGTTATCATGCTTGTGCATATCGAGTGGACAACAATTAATGGTAGATTCTAAATATTCTACGCCTCTGCGGGATCCTATGATGTGTTGTTGGGTATGGATTGGTTGGAAAAGCACTGGACTCTCATAGAATGCAAGTGAAAAAGATAGTTTACTACGGTAGATCGAGAATGGTAATCGCTGCAAGAAATTCAAGGTATTAAAGCAGTCATAGCACATCTGCAGTCCAATTACAGACTTTCTCAAATGGGAAATATGTATAGATAAGGGCGATGCCAGTCAAGTACGCTATACAAGTTGGACTGATCCGAATCTAAGGATAAAGCTGCCATGCGTTAGAGAATATACCTGTAGTACAGGAAATTTAAGGATATATTTCTGAAGAACACTGAGATTACCGCCTAGATCGAGATAGTTGATTTTCATGATAGAATTGATGCTTGGGACATCACTCAATCTACGCGAACTCCCTACCGTGATGAGTGTGCCGGGTATCGCGAGCTTGTTTAAAATGCAGCTCGAGAATTATTAGATAAAGGGGTATATACGACCCGAGTGTGTCACACTGGGGAGCACTGACTGCTTGTTAGAAAGAGGATGGAACCATGCGCATGTGCATGGATTAACGTAGATTAAATAAAGGTACGTATCATTGAAAGCAATGTCATGCATCCTACCACATTTATTGATGATCGCACGTTTGACCGGGTAGGGGAGCTACCGCTGTTCTCGAAAGATTGATTTCGCGGTCGCGTTATCACGTGACTAGCAATTAAGCGATGAAGATATACACTAAAACTGCTTTTACATGCAAGGTATGCGCCACTATGAATTCGGTATTACCTTGGTTAGATTCAACGTAATGCAAACCACTTTCATGAGTGACCTAGTGCATAGTATTTTCCACCCTTATTTCGACAACTTTCTGTGTTAATCTTCATTGATGACATATCTGATTTATTCTAAGAACGTGGAAGAACACAAAAGGAGCATTTGCGAATGGTACTCGGAGATGCTATGGAAGCACCGCAATTGTGATACAAAATCGATAAATGTGACTTCTTCAAGATACGATATCTTGATGCATGTAATATCTAAAAAGGGAATAGCAGTAGACGAGGAAAATCAAAACTATTATGGAATGGAAGGTGCCACGAATCGTGGCAGATATATCTGATCTTTTATGGGTCTCGTTGCTATTACTGCTCGATTTATAAAAGGGTTTTAAAGATAGCTTTTCCCATTACTTCTTTGCAAAGACAAGGAAAATTTTTAAATGGACAAAAGGAGAATGTCGTGGATAACTTTGAAAGATTGAAACGATTATTGACAACAGCATTCGTATGTTAAGTGTAGCAGATCTGGGATAAGTGAATTTGAGGTTTGTAACGGATGCATACGGGGAAGGAGTTAGAGGCATATTTGTGACAAGAAGGAAGGTAATTGCATATGAATCTCAGTAAGCTAAAAAAGATCATGAGCAGCGATATTCAACTTATTATTTATAGAGATGAATGCGGTTGTACGCTCTCCGAGTATGGAGACACTACTTAGCTTGGGAAGAGATTTGTATTAAGAGCTGATCATCAGTAGTCTAACTTGTACTATTTTAAACACAGCTCATGACTTTAAACTCAACCAAGCAAGATGGAATGCTTTTTTGATCGAGTTTGATATTGATCTACAACACGTGAAAAAGGAGAGGAGAACGCAGAAGTTGCGGATGCATTGAGCAAGTGAAGCATAACGTTTATGGGTTATATGTTAACCAAATTTCGAAACCCGCAGTTACTTAGAACAAATCGTAAAAGAAGTAGACAAGGATCCACAGTATAAATACTGTAGCTGCAAACAAAAGAATGCGAAGGAAAACGTGGACAAGGGGATTATGAGATTAACCAGGGATGGGTTGTTGATTTTCAAGAAAAGAGGATAGCTATTCCAAACAGAGGTGGAATTAAAAACTATGACATCTTGGATGAATATCATAGAAGCAATTATCTGAGGCACCAAAGGATATCAAAATATGCTTGCCGACAGCCTATAAGAAAAGATGCGACGGGCGGAGCATGAGGAAGGATATAACCAAGCTATCTAACGCAGTGTCCTAGAGTGCGACAGAAGTGAAAGTAGAGCATCGTCATCGATACGGATTAATGCAGCCCTATACCCATTCCCCGAATGGAAATGGGAGGTGATCTCATTAGAGCTTTATCACTTGGATTACCAAAATAAAATGAGGTAATGATTCCATAATGGTAGTTGTGGGTAGACTAAGTAAGTCGGAACATTTCATACCGTCTCAATCCACCTATAAGACAAAGTACAAATAGCGCATTTATTTATGCGTGAGATCTTCTGCACTTATATAGCATTCCTAAGACCGTTATCTCTGAATAGATGTCAAAATTTACATCAGCTTATTGGAAAGGAAACATCGTTTACGGGGTTAGGAACTCACAGTACATTTAGTCATCGCATACCACTCGTAACCAGACAGTGGCCCAAACCGAGCGAGTAAATCAAATCTTTGGAAGACATCTTTGAGAATGTATGTCATGGCGACGAAACCTGACTTAAATGGGAGGAGTATCTACACTCGATAGAGTTTGCCCACAACAATGGTTACCAAGAATCATGTAAATATAAGATCGCTTTGAGGCGCTATATGGAAGCGCAGTTGCAGTGAACTCTCCCATTATTTGGAGCGACTCTAGGAATAGACTCATGCTAGGACCGAGACATGCTAGCAAAAAGTAGAAGCGAGTGAAGAAAAATTATCGACGAATTTAAAGCAGACAGCTAGAGACCAGTGAGTAAAGTGTATGCGGATAGAAAGAGGTCATACTAGTGAATATGAAGTTGGAGATCATGTGTATGTCAGAATTAAACCAAAGAAGAGCACATTAAGATGGGCATCTTGTGCAAAATTAGCACGGTCTGTGGCCCTTTCCAAATCTTTACGGGAAAGAGTAGGAGATTTGATAAAGCATATCGATTTAGCTCTTCCTAGTCATATTCGAGATGCATAATGTCTTTCATAGCTATCGTTGACTAAAACGATATATTCATGATCCGAGACACATAATTCATTAGCGGAAGTATATCTAAGTAGTGAGTAAGCATAATTATTAAAGTAATAATATGATATTAAATACTTATATAATTGACATAAGTCTCATCGGTAGTGCGGTAGAACTGGACGGGAGATTTTCACAGTCTGAGCCAAGCACAGTATAATCGGCTCGGAGGGAAATCATGCTCGAGACGAGCCATCGCCCAAGTTAAAGTGCAATGGAAGCACTTTGGACTGAGGAAGCTTCACATGAGGACGAGAGTTCTTTCCATGAAGCTTATCACGCGAGCTTTTGCTTAATTAGAATAAGAACACTCTGGGGACGGTGTTCTCTTCGCTGAGGGGAAAACGCATAATCCACCCTCTTAGCCGCTGACAAATGGTTAAGCTTTTTTATTAATTAAGAATTAATTATGACTACGTCGTTATTTTGAATTGGAATATCGAACAAAATTAATTTTGGTATTGAATAAAAGATTCTACCGTGAAATTAGTTTTCATGAGTAAAATTGATGGTAAAAAAGTAAATCGAAGATGCTGAGTTAGTTGAATAGGAAAACGGTTTCTGCTAGCTATACCCAAACAAACTACTGAATAAATAAAGAGAATTCCAAGGAGAGTTTTGGGTTACATGGCTCTGTGAAGAGAAAAGAACCTACTGCTATTCCTAGAGAAAGAGTTTCTGACAAACATTCTCCGGGTTGGAGAATTGGACCGGATTGTCCCGTGTTCTCCCTGAATTCTTTGTTTTTCACCGGGAGATTGGAGAAGTGGACCGATTGTCCGAGTTTCTCCCGAGAATTCAGTCCAATAACTGATCCGGTCTTGAGCCTTGGGGAGAGTCTGCAGGACATAATAGCCCGACTGTGGGAAGGAGTGCATCGAAGCCATCATCACTCGGATTTGAGTCGAGATGAGTAAATTACAATCGATGTATATTATCATGAAAAGAAGAATTATTTTTGTTATAGTTAAATTAGATTTGGTAATAAGTAGATTTCCTCTTTCTTTCCTTCTATAAAATTTAAAAAGTGTGAATTGTGAAGCTTGATTATTCTCTTTCTTTACCCATTTAGTATCACTTATCGGAAAAGGCGCTCAGATAGTTTTATACTGTAAGAGTTACTGTGAAGTATAAAAATTAAATTTCTTGTATGAAACCGATAGAGGATGGCTGAGCCCAGCAAGAAGTGTAAAATATAGCTAGCGGTGGAGATGTAATTTTCTAGTCAAAGAAAACAAAGCTTGCAAAAATGATTAGATTACCCATCACTATTAATCTGGAAGTGTGAGGAAGGTCGATTAACCCATAGTTCTTTGTGAAAACAAAGCTCAAGCAGTACGTCATTCCATCTATAATACACTGTGGACAGTTAGGTGGTCTGTGACACCTCGAAATTCTTTAACGAAATTTGTGCGAGAATGACATAAGAAAACAGAAAATTTACTACTGAAGATAAGATAACCGAAATAGTATTAGCATTTAACACTGTACCTAAAACATTAAATATTGGAGAGAAAATTTACAGACTATGAACAAGTGATACGGTGAAGAATTCCAAAGAAATGAAAACTCCCTCTTAAATATGAATTTCACAGAAGAGATATCGTAATAGCCACTGAGCAGGTTGCCATTAGAAAAAACCTATAGAATGCATCGAATATCTGACGGTAACTTATCTCTGATAAGAATCTACGTGGCAGCCCTATTCATTCATACGGAAATAAATCTCAAAATAGAAAGAGAAATTATTGTAAAACCATTGAAAATATATATTCTTTTTACTTAAGCACTTACAGTGGCTCTTATGCAGATAAACCTGATTGAGAAACCATATTTATCGAAAAGAGTATTCTGACAGAACTAGATTGGAAAGAAGTCTAAAAGCAGCACCAAATTTGCCTGGCCCAGGTATTATACCTCAGAAAATGTGAAATTTAGAACTCTTAGAAAATGAATCAGAACTTGAATTACAGCGGGTCATTTTGGTGGCTGCTTAAACTAATGGGCAGATATACGCTAAAGATATAATTTCCCGGATTCAAAAAATGAGATAAAAAAGAGAAAAAAGCGATACAACGCCATTAACTAAGGAAAACCCTTTGAAGAGAAATCTAGGGTTCACAACCCTGCCCAGGCATGCAAATGAATTTGTAGATGGAGTACTTGATTAGACCATCAAGGTAGGCGGAACAGTGTGAAAATTTAGAACTACGAAGATGGGTAGGTAGGAGAAAATTTTTGTCTAAACGCGGATGGCAAGTACGTTAGCCATGCCCGGAAAATACGTGTGATTATAATAAGCAAAACAAAATGTCTTGAATCATAGGGAGAGCAGGGAATTTACCTTAGACTAGCGGAAGAGCAAGTTGTAGGCAGGAGGAGTTTCTTGTAATCTTGGTTAATGGGCAAACAAAACAATTACTCAATAATTACACAAATCAATAAGAAAACCCCCGGAAAAATGAGGAAATATAAATCCAAATTAATAACAAGGACCTATCAAAATTGTTATCGGATATTCTACGCGAAAAGTTAAAAAACATGTGATGAGAAATTAGGAGGAATAGGCAGTATCCTTTTTAGCGCGAGGAATATTATCTTTGGAGAATACTATTTTAACATGTTGAGCAAAAGAGAAGCAAAGAAAGGGTTCCAAGCATTACAAGCAAACCTAAGGATGAGCTGTGTTGCCTCCAGTTCCTCGTTAGTAGCAATAACGACTAAGACCGATTTTACAAACCACCCCAGTCATGTTAACCCTAGAAGATCCTCAGTAGGATTGTAATCGAATCAATAAGTAGCGGTTGCCAAATGGGTTCGATGGGACGGTCGATAACCTGGAAAGCAATCACCGGTTATCATTGCATATTAAACATTTCATATAGTTCAAAAATTCCGCCAATATGCGGAAGTTACGGATCTTAAAAGAAATGTGATGCCATGGCATGATCGACATTTAAAGCGATGGTACAACAAATTTAAGAACCCATGAGCATAATTAATTGTGATTAGCACGACCATTGTCGGCATTGGATCTCTCATAAATTTAATCCATTTATAAATCATCATTACCATTATTTGCCATGACATAACCTATAAGTATTATGATGCATATTGTTTAGGGAGTTGTCTTATCGTGAGTTTAATGACTGGCAACAGCGTTATGGCTAGTTAAAGGTTTTAGGGATAAAAATAAATTTTTTTTAGATAATAATTTAACTTGGCGGTAAGCATGTGTTGTGGCAAAGTTGAATCTGATGTTCAAGATGTCCAAAAATTAGGTGGTCATCCTTCAAAATATGATAGAAAGAAATTACTAAATACTATAAAGATGGAAACAATTTTATATAATTTCAGTAAATTATAATTTTGGCCTAAAAATTCAAATAACAAATTTTAGGTAAGTAAAGGTTTATAAATTTTTAATTTCAATATTCAAAAGAAATTTTTAAAGAAAGAAAAAGTATTTTTAATATTAATAGTTTATGAGAATAAATTTTATCAGTTTTTTGATAATTTTTTTTTAAATAGATTATTCTAAGAGCTAGCTGCCATAATATTTGTATAATTTTTCTTGCTGTCTTTGAAGGTCTCACATTCTAAAACGAAATGTTTTTTGTTTTCACTTTTCCCAAAAAGAAAAAACAATATTATAATAGAAACAACTTTATAAAATATCAACAAATTTCAATTAAAAAAAAATAAAATCAAATAACAAATCTTAATTACAAATTTTCTTATTTCAATATCTCAAAAAAATTGCTAAATGACATAAAGATGAAAACAATTTTATATAATTTCAACAAATTCCAATTTTCACTCAAAAAAATTCAAATAACAAACCCAACAAAGTAAAAGTCTATAAAATTTCTAATTTCAATATTAAAAGAAATTACTAAATGTTATAAAGATGGAAATAACTTTAAATAATTTGAACAAATTTCAATTTTCACTCAAAATATCAAATAACTAGTTTAGATCCATCTGATTAAATGTGTAGATATCAAATATCTTTTCAGTCTAAAAAGAGGCTATTCAAATCTCATTGAGTATATGGCCTGCTATCAGATCGGCTCAAGGAGTATCCTAAAAAGACAAACAAAACTAGAATTAAGATGAATCTAGATTAGTTCTAATTATAAATTTTATTTTTTTTATTTTTATATAATTTTATCTAGTCAAAATATTTAAATTTTTTTTTTAAGCTATTGTAAATTCTATTAATTAGCAAAATATGTTACATTCCATGGTCTGAGCTAAGGAATTTATCATATTCCTACTGGCAATTGTCTAGAAAGACAGGAAACCAACCCTGTGATTGTCTAGAAAAGTCTGAAGCATCTATCCTTGCTAAAACAATAAATAAAACTGGAAAATCAACAAATGTCAAATATGTCCAAAAGAGAGCTATGGCACATAAACCTTGACCTTTAGTCCTTGATGGCTTCCTCATTCTGGTCTGCATCAGGTTGTGCTAGTTCTTCCTCTGTCATTGGGCATCCATAGATACAAGCTATTTTTTCTTCCTCCCTCCTCTGTGAAGATGTAAGGGACCTTGGGCAGCACTTCATTCTCATTGGCTCTGCGCCAGACACCTTCAACAGAGTAATGCCAGAGGTTGGGAATGTACATAGAGGAGGCCTTAACAGGCAGGCATTTCAATTTCTTGGGAGGAGACGTCAAGGGGCAGGGGATGGTGGACTTGCGGTATTTCCGCTTAACTCTGGGTGGAGGCGACAAAGAGGGCTCAACATTGGTGATGAGGGAAGCCGCAAGTGGAGCTGTAGAGGCAGAGGAGCGCTCAGAAGGCATGGCAATAGACTACGCGAAGAGGGCGACGGTGGGCTCCTCTTCAGAACCTGTCAGCTGAATCCCTGGTTAACCGGGTAGGAAGAGCACCCCAAAAGCTGCCACGACAAGGCTATTATCGCTGACATGGCACCATGGAGTTGCAAGGAGAGTAAAGGGCTAGTTTGAGGTGCAGAGGGCACGCAAAGCAGAGAAGGTGAGCTGCGACAGAGATGCAAGGGAGAGCAGGGAAGGAAATGCGAGGGAGAGGGTGCAGGGGAGAATTTATGGCCGTTCCCCTTAGTCCGAGAACCCAGTTGGAGGCATTAACTGCATTAACTAATGCCTAGTGCTACATGGTGCTGGCAACTAGTCATGTCGTCGTCAATCCCATTCTGTTGCGTCATCAAACATCGTGGGAGAGTGTGCCTATGCGCTAGAAGGCACGTCCATCATGTCACCCGGCTCCAAGAGTCAAAATATTTTAATCAATAATTATAATTATTTATTTTATTTTATGTAATTCACTTTAAGTCAAAATATTTACAAAACATAATATAACAGGACATTATAATGTTTTCTTCCATACTAAAGAAGGTCTTCCATAATGAAGAGGGCCTCGTGTAAAAATTTATAAATTTCCTAATTTCAATATTAAAAAGAAATTTCTAAATACTATAAGATGAAAATTTACAAATTTCCTAATTTCAATATTAAAAAGAAATTTCTAAATACAATAAAGATGAAAATTTACAAATTTCAAATTTCAATATTAAAAAGAAATTCCTAAATACAATAAAGATGAAAATTTACCAATTTCCAAATTTCAATATTAAAAAGAAATTCCTAAATACTATTAAGATGAAAACAGCTTTATACACATTCAACAAATTCTTGCCCCATCTTTTTTGGTTTTTTGGGAAAACCAAAGGAGATAACAGGGTTGAATTATTTCACGAATATCTGGTAAGTAACCAACCAGCCTCACTATCTGGAAATCTCTTTCAAATTTCCGGCCTATTTCCGGCCTATAATACTCGAGTATCAATATTTATTAAACCGCACCCAAAATGGCCGCTAGTGGCAGGTAAGTAAAGTGTCGTGCTATCACATCGTCCATGGTGAGTGCGTTGCTGCTGTGTGGCAGTGACTCAAAAGTTTTTAGCCAAAAAAATAAGAGTTGGGTTTTTCGTGGATGCCCATAAAAGCGTGTTTGTGGACGCTACGCTTCAAATATTGTCTGCTTCTAAATTCTCTGTTAGATCAAAGCTTACTCAGGGAATCAATCCTCCCGAGTTCAATACGCGGGCACTCCTGAGATCCAGAGCTTCTCTCTGGCAAAACTCCTTGGACCATAAAAGCAAAGATGGCGGGAATTGCTGCTAAGAGCACCTCGACCAACGGAGCTGCCGGGCCACTGCCCCTTGTGTCTGTGAACCATATATCCCTGGTATGCCGATCTGTTGAGGATTCTATGGACTTTTATGAAAATGTTCTCGGTTTCTTTCCTATTAAGAGGCCCGGATCATTTAACTTCGATGGAGCATGGTAAGTCGATAAACAAATACGCACAGGCATGGTAAGATGCCAGGATCTGTAGGGGCAAATGGAGTGTGTCAATAATTGTTATGGGGAATTGTGTTGATTTCATTATTGTTTTTCCTGTAGGCTCTTCAGCTATGGAATGGGGATACACTTGCTGCAGAGTCCTAATCCAGAGGCAATGCCCAAGAAACAGGAGATCAACCCCATGGATACTCACATGTCCTTTCAGGTATGTTTAAAGAGATCAATCACATGGATAATCACATGTCCTTTTAGGTATGTTTACAGAACGATAGTTTCACTCCCCAAAGAAAACAAAACGATATTTTCACTTCACAAAGAGATCAAATCCTGTGGGGTCTGGTGTTGTTTTCTCATGGCAAACCACTTTTCGATAGGAAAATAGCCTTGGCAACTGCTGTTAAATAGTGCCCTCTTTTCTCAAATGTATTTGACAATTCCTACGTGAACAGTACTTTCTGAATGGTCCTGTTTTTATTCTAAATTTGCTGATTCTACAGACATTTACAGGGTAGGTGATTATCCAGAAATTTACAGGGTAGGTTATTGTAAAAGTAAGTTAATAGTTGGATAAATAAATTAATAAGTGCATAAGGTTGAAAGATTTCTCTATGCAAATAGGATTTTCAACCGTACGTGATTTAAAAAAGAAAACAGTATTTTACTTTTTAGAGTGTTTGGCTGAATTTTGAAACAATTTTTGGTCAAATCTTGATCTTTTTGTTCTTTAAATTGGGTTTTTGTTCTTTAAATTGGGCTTTTGGTTATATATAGATTCAAATACTTTGAAATTTTTTTGTAATATTAAATTTCATAACTTAAATTTATGATTCCCATAAATCTAGATTCCATGCATAAATTTATGATTCCAATAAATCCAGATTCCATGAATAATTTTGGACAAATTCCACCATAAAAATATACCTGAAAAGGTCCAAAATGTATAACAGATAAATTGGGATATAAAACAATTTCAGTATACTATACCTCTCATATATACGGGAGATTACTGTTATACATTAGTATACCTCTCATATATACGGGAGATTATCCTCATCTGTATTGTAGATTTCATAATATTTCTGAACTTTAAAGTCAATTCTTATCCTCATCTGTATTGAAGATTTTATAATATTTTTGAACTTTAAAGTCAATTCTTATCCTCATCTGTATTGTAGATTTCATAATATTTCGTACTTTAAGATTGCTCAGGTTCATTGTCAATTATTATAATTTCAGAAATCTGAAGTCAATTGTTTAACATCATTTCTGTTTATCTCTGTTTATCAAATTTATGATATATTCTTGAGTTTACCATCCAAATAAATCAAATTCAATTATTTTATTCCAATATAATTTTTCATTTCACACTTTTTAAATACCCAAATTAACCATTCACAAGGGAAACAAATATCAAAATCAAAGAAATAGTCCCATACATTCCATTTATCTGTCTCCTGTAACCTATATAATTTGATTACCAAACCATTTAAATGTTTTGTTGATTAGCTTTGGGTGGGAAATTATTCATCTAGAAACCTCTATGACGTTGAAAAATGTGCCTCGTAATATTTTTTGGGGTTGATAGCAGGCTTCAAATAATATCCTAATATAGACTTTAAAATAGTGTAAGAAACTATGCTATTCAAGGATTCAGGGCCCAAAAAAAATATTGTTTATCTGATATGTGTTTATTGCAGTGTGAGAGCATGCAGGTAGTAGAAAGCAAGCTTGTAGAGATGAACATCAAATTCATAAAACGCACAGTGGAGGAAGGAGGAGTTTATGTTGATCAACTCTTTTTCCATGACCCAGATGGTTTCATGATTGAGATCTGCAATTGCGAGAATTTACCAGTTGTGTACTTGGGTTCTGCAGGGTCTGCTTGCCCTCTCAACTGCCAATCCAATGCTTCTTCAACTAATGCAGCACTCCAGCAGCAGCAGCAGCAGCAGAGATCCACATCATGTGCACCAGTTGCTACCATGTCTCACCAAATGCTCCGAGTTCCTTGAAGAAATGAAGGCTTTCCGCTTCTTCGCTGGGCCTTCCATCATAGATAGCAATAAAACTCTGTCTGTTTAGTTATAGATACAATGTGAGATTGTGAGTCAGTTATGTTGTGCCATGAGTTGTGAGTGCATTTGTTGCCCATGCTAAGAAAGCTGGCGTGTGATGCTTCTTGGAATTTGCAAGATGGCTTTGTGTTTTAGTATAGCGATCTACTAACATTTGATTATTCTTGACTTGATCGCTTCAAGCACTTTGATAGTGTATGCAGTAGGGTAGACTACTAGTAGTTTAGACTGATGTCCAAATCATGTGGGATGCCACTCTAAATTTATACAGCCTGTAAAGATATATATCCATGGAGTTTGAGTATTATTTATAAAAATATGTTATTTTGTATTTATTAATATTTCTTTATAAGAATAATAACTAAAACAAATTTTATTTAAAATAAGAAGCAATGAAAGCCCATACTCTATTTGATAAAATAATTTAGATAAATTTATTTTTGCAACATTTAAAATAAGATATTTACAAGAAAAATAAAGATAATTTAGATAAATTTGTTTTTATTACATTTAAATGATGATAATGATGATTACTCTCAGTTAAGATCAATGCGGTCTATGGAGGAGAAAGAATCTAAGTTTGATTCTTCAAAATCTTGTTTCTATGGTCAAAGAGAACGGAAATAAGTGCTCCAAGATCCTATAGGCGGATTAGCTTAATAGGTCAAGAAGATTGGAAGTGTGGCATATGGTTGGGAATTGAGAGCAAATGTGAGTAAGAGTCGGGGCAGTCTAACAGGAAGTGTTTTTCATGTTCCACTTGCTTAGAATTGCAAATATGACAAATTCTATCATTCCAAGGGGTCGCCAGTGTCACTCCGAAGCTCATGGGAATTAGTTCTTATCTTAGCAATATTCATTTTTTTTCTTATTGTTGGACAATACACAGAGATAATTCTCATTATCAAGGGTGGGGTTGATCACTTCTTTATAGTATCTTAGCTTCCTTTTACCCTCGAGCTCCTGAACCTCCCACAACTTGTCCTTAAACTTGGAAGTAATAGTATTTTTGATATTATCTTTCCTTCCCTTTCTGAGCTCCTCCTTAATTCCCCAATGGTTGAACCAGGACTAGGCATCCTTATGCCACCCACGCTTGAGGCAAATGTGAGGGTTTTGACTACAATTAGAAGCAATTTTAGGGAGCTTTTTTGAATCCATGTTGTCAAGCTTCTTCTGATACATCAAATATCTAAACATAGTCGTACTTTCAATGGGGGACAAACCAAATTCGATCAAGAGGATATCTTTCATTTTATTGTTTAAATCACTTTAAATATATATACAAGCTAGAAAAATAATTTAGGTTAAAATTATTTGTTTTCATGTATTTACAATCATACTCATACTAAAGTAAAAGTCTTTAAATATTCTTAAGTGATTATTAAAGTGTAGGGATTCTATGTCATAAAAACAATACTATCAACATTATAAGGATGATGGCTATATTAGCCAAAAATGACTAGTACAACTTGCTTTTTCCACAACTACATAAATGACACTTTTAAAACATTTTTTTTTTCTTGTCTTAAATAGTTACTTTTTATTTTAGTTATTTTACAATAAAATTTAATATCAATTGAATTGTTTTAAATATAAAATTTAAGACAAAAATACATATTTTAAGACAATTTTATATTTAAGACAATGACCAATTTAAGACTATTATCTAACACCTGCAAAATTGACTTTGATGGTGTGCCTTAAGTCTATCAACTTGCAGGATGTACTGTCTCGCGCCTATACCGAGGCTGCTATTTCACTTACCAATCACATTATCTCATATCAAGATAATGATTGTTGGGCTCTTCATTTTGGTGGGGTAGCCGACTCTGAAGAACACCACAACTTTTACTGGCAAGATTTCTCGGACATCAATTCTTCTTTTGTCCCTTTGATCTCTGCTGATACGATTAGAGACAAATTTTGTGTTGTTGCATTCGGCACTACTACATCGAGGGGGATTTTAAGAGATTTTTTTAAGACAAAAGAATTTTTTTGTCTTTGAATTTAATTTCGTCTTAAAAATTTCGATACGAGGCATTAGTAAAAAATGTAAGGGTAAAGGATTAAGGGTCTATCTTTATGTAATCGATGGGTTCTTCTAGAAGCAGAGCGATGGAGGTCGACAACAGAGGTGTTTGGTTAAAGGAGCAATGGAGGAAATTTTGTTGAACATGGATAGACATTATCATAGTTATAGTAATTATCGGGGTCTCCATCGATTGTGTTTTAATCTGTATTTTTTTACTATTTCATTTATTTTGAACGCCACTTCTATATGTTGGTTGTTTCTATCGGTACATTGTTGAGTTGAAATTTCTGACTATCATCAACAACATGCATGAGATTTGCCTGAGGAATGGTGGATGAAAATTGCACAATATCCATTGACAGAGAATATGCCTACTTCAAAATCTCTATGAAAAATTTTGCGAGAAGCAAACGCGGAGGATAAAATATTGGATTGTGGAAGCATTAGTCACAAAATTCACAAGGGCTGTAATTTTGGCTGCAAGTGTGGAGTTAGACGGATTAAATGTATCATTTTCTGGTGCAATTGTTGGTGTTGTTGGGTGCAATGCGTCTAAGCATAATTATCTGAGCTAGATTCAGCTTTTATCCTGATTCTGGATGATATCATGGATCTCTATAGTGTTTTTTTGTTTCAAGGTAAACTAATAACAATTTATTTTCCACTCTAGTTGTTGGTCTACTTTGTGGTCTATTTGAGACGCACTAGTTGGTTGTTTACGTGGTCTTTCTTCTGAGCCTTTACTCCTGTGGATCTTCTTGCTCCTCTGGTTTGGGATTGGTCGATGAGGGGATTTCCAAGGATCTTAGCTACTACCTATTGGTATTCTTTGTGGTTAATATGAGACACATTGGATGGTTATTTTACGTGGTTTTTATTTTGAACCTTTTCTCCTATGGATCTCTCTAGTTTGGGATTGGTCGATAAGAAGATTTCCAAGGATATTTATTGTTATGTAAGTGCATTGATTTTGGTTGGTGGAGTTGGTAACATATTTGAATTTTAAATTTGATCATGAAGGAGTCCCTTGTGGTAATTACTTGGTCTGGAGGAATATTTATTTTCCAAGTTGGCCATTGACTATATAAGGGACAATTCATTAATGGTTTGCGCCGTCATTGAAAATATTTGTTGATTGTGTGCTGGATGAGATTTTCTGAAGGACATTGGTCGACGATGATTGGCCAATCTATTGCATTTGAAATTTTTATCACTCCCCCCAACTTCCCAAGGCTGAGAGTGGGATTGAAGGAAGGTAACCACAGACCAGGCTTTATGTTAGGTAGCTAGCCCTACCAGGACCAGAGAGGGATCTCTCAATGTCACTTTGAAGTCAATGAAATGGTTGAATATGTAATGATCTTAGGCTAGGTATATAAGCTCAGTAAATAGGGGTTTTGTTTGGTGTTTATGTGCTGGATAGGAATGACAGTAAGGATACTAGGTCTAGGGTTTAGGTCAAATTTCAAGGTCAAGTTGCAGAGATATAGATGAGGCGAGGTAGGTAGCTTGAAAGCATGCTTAGTTTGTCATTGTGTATAGGATGAAATGATGGAAAATATGAATGAACACTAAGGTGAATTCATTCATTTAGAAGCAGTAAGGTGAATTCATTCATTTAGAATAACATAAACATATAATGTAAATCCTATTAAGATAGAGCATGAAAATGTATGATTTCTGCTTATAAACTGATAAGATAAACACATAGAAGTATGTATATGAAGGATGAAAACATATCATTCAACATGATAAGATAAACATACAGAGAAATAAAAAATTCTCCAAGGCATACCACAAGATTCTCAACACAAATTCTGCAACATTGTCTTTGATTTCATTCCAAAAGGCCTGTACAATAGATCCACTACAAAAAATAACTATCCAACCCCATAAAAGACTAAAGTGGGTCTACTTATAGAAAATATGAACAATGACACCTCATAGGGTTTAAATCTCATCCAAAATGCATCATAATTACATAAGATGTGTAACTTCCTAGAATCTAGGGAGGTTAGAAACCATTTCCTCAAATTCAGCTAAAGACTAGGACTATGTGTCCCCCACATTAAATTACATGTTTCCTAATGATAAGAGGAAAAACCATCTCAATTACTCCAATGCCAGCTCAAAGGACAACAAAACCTTGAAAATATGACTTGTTATGGGCTTGACAAGTGTCCTGAGGAATCCTATGGAGATGTGTAACACCTCTTTGCAACTGAGTTTGAGGGAATTTTAGCACACCAAATCCAAATCTGGAAGATAGGTAAACTAGCCATCTATCTCTAGTTTCTAGAAAATCTTGAATTTTGAAAAAATACCAATGGGAAGGCCTCCAAAATTTTATTATCCCAGGCTTACTTCAGATGCGTAGAGCCTGGTCAAAAATACTGGCAGAAGCATAACAAACTAGTGGCTTTTTGGTTTTTTCTTCCAAACTAGAGCTTGTCATGCAAAAAGGGTTCACGATCTGTGATGTACTAATCAAAATGCATCCAACCATGTAAGTCATTCATCGTTTAGGTGCCATAGGAAAAAGTGTAACACCTTGGCGCTACGCATTTGTAGAGGCTAAATTTCCAGTTTAGTGCAAAAATCACAAAAAATGCAAAAAATGCTCAAAATTGTCCAAAATTTTGTCTATAAGACTTGTGGAGGTGAGCTAAATAGGCATAGATGCCTCAGCAAGGAGGCCTAAGTTGTATGTCTCCTTAAGCTTCATTTGAGCCTCTTTAAGCTTCTTTTTCACCTATTTGAGCCTGATTTGTGAAATTTTGTTCCTGGCGCAATAATGATTGGCCATATGCCTCTGGAGGTTATTGTTCTTCTTGGATTTCTTTAACAGCTTCTCAAGGTTCCCATTTACTCTATCAAGCCAACACTATTTGTCTTTATTGATCTCATCAAAAATTAGCTCATCAAAGGTCTGCCAACCTGCTTTTGGAGATGTTGATTCTCTTTCTCTCTGAAGTGCCTTTTTGAGGCCCATTGTCTTTGGTTTTCTTCTTTTTGCTTCAACCTCTACATCCTCCAGCTCATCATCATTTGCAATCTCTTTTTCCTTACCTTTATATGCATCAATATGTACCTTAGGTTTGTCTTGGAGGAGCAATTTTACCTTTAGCTGAAAATTCTCTTGTTGTAGGAATGTAATCCGAGAATTTTCAATGGAGAAAATCTCCCTCAACTCTGCTATTCTCTCATCCTTTTCATTTATGATCTCCTCAAATGATTTATCCTCAACTTGTTCAACCATGTCAACATATAGGGGCGTTTTTTCATCATGTTGGTGCAATAGTGATTCAATTTGATGCATGAGTGGTTGCTCATCTATTTCTCTTTGCTAAGCTATAATATCAAGTGTAGATACATTTTTGATGGATTTGAGAGCAAAGACCTATCTCTTTCCCTTCTCATAAGTGTGAGTAACCTCAACAACCCTAGGATCCTTTGAAATCTGAGTTTGCATGCTGGAAGAGACAACCTCCATTGGTTGTGTTGATATAGATGGTGATGATGTGCAATGCATGACATGAGGAATAGTGGTGGGCGTTGCTGCTACTTTCTCCATGAAGGTTCCCCAAGTCATGTTGATGGCTGTGAGATGATGCAAAACAATGAGTTTGACTAGACCATGGTGGAAAAGACTTGGGTGATGATCTTTGTTTTTGCTCTGAACCTTCTCAGTCATTCTAAGAAAACTTTTGTACAAGTAATGTGGCAATTCAAGTGGTTTAGTAGAGGTAAAGTGCATCAATAATCTGATATGGTACCTGTACAACCTAGATAATATTGTTGGGTCAATTTACTGGGTAAACTAACACAAATATTTAATTATCAATCCGGGTTTTTAAAACTTGGAAGCATGTCCAAAATATATGGATTTCAACTACAAAAAATTTTAGAAGACAAATTATAGAATTTGAAGGAAATGAATATTACAAATATAAAACTTAACTAAATAATTTATAATTCAATATGTAATAAGTAGAAGAAGAGACTCGTAACTTAGGAGAACTAGGTTGACCTTCTCTATAATACTACTTCATGAACAAAAATCAAAATCACTGATGAACAATAGCTTAAGATGAATAAAATAATAAGAGAAGAGGCTCCTAAATAAGGAGTTCCATGTTGTCCTTCTTTATAAGTTTATTCATCATTAATATCATTGTATGAAAAACTGGAAATTCAGAAAGTAACTTAAACAAAAGAAAGGAAGATGAATTCTAGTTTCTATTCTTTGATTAGATAGAAGAAGAGTTTAACTTAAACACTGGTTTGACCCTTCATATGTAGATTAGAATTTAGACTAAGATTCATCAACAAACATAATAAATCATCATACATCTAATTAACTGATTTAAACATGAAACAAAACTAGTTTATGAAATTTCAACTAAATTAACCAGAAAGTGCACTTAGCTCGGTGTGGGGGCCCTCCACCCTTGCCTCACACACTGAAAGTACTTCTTAGCTACTAGAACTCAATAAATAATTTACTACATTGAACAACATAAAGAATATAGAACTGGTTTCTTCAATTAGCTCACAATATTCAAAAATATCAAAGTGAAATCATACAAATTCTACATGTCCATGCCTTCAATGTTCTTGGCTTGAATAGAAAAATATGAAACAAACTTGATTAAAATGTCTCTAACATTCATATCTATCCTTATCTCATCTATCTTAGTCGAGCTCATCCATCCAATCACTAAAATCTAGAAAATCCTACAAAATACTAATGTTGGCCTATTTCCTAGCGATTTCCTAAATGATAGGTCATGTTTAACCAGCTTTGACCGGGCCTATTTTAGCTCGTTTTGACCGAAACAATAGGTACATGACCATCCTTGGTTACCAAGTTTTCTAAATATGTGCTCATCTCGGGCTCAAGCGTCCTACAAGTATGACTTCAATGAAGTTATTACGAGAATTTTTAGTTTTGTCCAAAAATGCACTTAAAATCCAATTTTTGTAAAAACATCTAAAAATTGAAAAACATAATTTATATACTTGAATATGAATAAATTGTTCAAAATAGGGTGTATATGGATGGTATTTGGTTTGGTATTATATAATGGAAATTAGGTGTATTTAATAAGCAAAATTTGATTAAAAACGAGAGCCAACATCTCCTCCTTGTTGATTTGCAAGCATGTCCTCATGCTTGTTTCCTCCTTTTGGACCTTCTAAGCTCTGATGTAGCCACTGTACCAGATCCTGATGCCTCTTGTTGTGCTGCTTGTAGAATAAAATCAATTCCTTTGTAATGTTCTCCCTTGTAAATTGTAGCCATGACCTTTTGTCTCTC